>NJEV01000045.1:0-55061 GCA_002591385.1 Cordyceps sp. RAO-2017
AAAAAAAACACATCACGTCCGCTCCTGTCTCAAGGTCACTGACATGTTGCGTTTACAGCCGCTCAAAGTCGCCGGGCCAACTCGTAAACTGTACAGACACGTCATCTACTGTGTCCCCACGTGCTCTAACCCGTCGGGCGTTACCATGACTCTGCGCCGACGCGAGGGTCTAGTCCAGCTGGCGAGGGAGCACGATGCCCTGATCGTCTGCGACGACGTCTACGACTTGCTCCAGTGGCCTCTGCAGGGAGAGCCCCGGCCCGAGAGACCGCTCGAGATGAGGCTGCCCCGTCTCTGCGACATCGATCGGCAGCTGGGCCGAGCCAAGGACGACCCGGAGGGGTTTGGCTACGCCGCGAGCAACGGCTCCTTCAGCAAGATTGCTGGGCCCGGCATGCGCACCGGCTGGGTCGAGGCGTCGCCCTCCTTTGTGACGGGGCTGGGAGACACCGGCTCAACCCTGTCCGGCGGAGCCCCGAGCCAGTTCTGCGCCGCCGTCCTAAACGACCTGGTTCAGAACGGCCGGCTCGAGAGGCACGTCGAGACGCTGCTTCGGCCGTCGCTGCAACGGAGACACCGTATCATGATGGACGCCATCCACCAGTACATCTCGCCGCTCGGCATCCACGCGCGGGAAACCAGTATCACCGGCACAGACTCGTACGGGGGGTACTTCGTCTGGTTGACCAGCCAGGGACGTCGGCTTCCACCGTCAAGCGTGGTCGCCGATGTCGCCTTGCGGGAGGCGAACCTCGTCATCGGCCCCGGGAACATGTTCGAGGTTTCCGGAGATGAGCGGCGCACCCGGTTTGACCAGGAGATCCGACTCTGTTTTGCTTGGGAGCGGGAGGAAGCCCTCGTTGAGGGTGTCCGTAGGCTGGGTGACCTCCTCAAGCGCATGCAGGACAACCGGACCCACTACGAGGAGAGGGAGGCGAGCTCGGGACAAGTCATTGTTGATGCGTACAAATAAGTCTCGTGAAGCGTGGCTTGGATTTCCAGGACCGACGCATTCTGCCGTTTCTTTTCAGGTGCAAGGCCAGCAGCCCCTTCATCCCCATCGCCTAACTCGTCTCACTTTCTAGAGAAAAATGACATGATGTTGCCTTGGCCGCTCTTGCTACCAGGTTTCTTCGCTCTGGCACCGGAAGAGGAGGGTGTCGAGGTGGGAGTGGGCTTTTTGGCTGCCGGTTGAGGAGCTTCGTCTTCCGAGAAATATTCCCAGGCGGGTTCTTGGATAGTGACTGCGCTCATGAATGAGTTCTAGTGCGTCCATTCCCCGTGGCCACGCACAACGCTGGATCGTCGAGAGAACTTACCCATATATCCTTGGTCATCCAGGATGCGCTTCTTCGTCATGATGCGGCGTTTTCCTCGACGTCGGCCGTTCGCGCTGGTTGAAATCACTTCAGTCGGCTCATCTTCCGTCTTGGCACCCCAGTTATCGGCTGTTTCGGGCTCGGGCTCGGGCTCGGGCTCGGGCTCGGGCGCTTCTTCCATTTCCTCATCGTCCGGCTCGTCGTCATTCATATCGGGCTCCTCGCTATCTCCGTCGTCCATCATTCGTCTCAGTCCCTCTTCGCGCTCCTTCTTACCTATTCTCGCGGCGCCTGCAACTGTAGCCGATAATTTGGAGGTTGGCAGGTCAGAGTCGTCAGCGTCACCGTCATCCGATAAAGCCATGGAGCTATTGTCCTCTTCCTTGACCGCCTGCTTTGGCTTCCGGGGCGGCTTCGAAGCAGCCTTTGCAAAGGACTGCATAATACGACCAGGGTTACCTCGCTTGAATGCGGGAGCCGTTGCTCTGCCTGAGCTGGAAGACGGCGTGGCGTCTGCGGATGATGTCTCTGTCACCTCCTTCTCATCTGTGGCCGCTTGAATCGATTCTTCTTGGGCCTTTTCCTGTTCGACAGATTTGGATGCGCTGGCGGCCGCCGTCACCGAGCGTGCTTTGAGATCCCGCCGGCGCACCATTGGGTTCGAAATGGGCTGATGTTTGCTAGTGAATGAAGCATCTTCTTTGAAAGACTCGAACATCGCATCGGCCAAATCTGCAAGATGTGCGACATCTTTTTGCTGGCAAGGAGCAAGGCTGTAAACATGAATCGATGTGACTTCCTGGTACTGGCGTAGCAGAGCTGGGGTTTTGGTCAACGTTATGTACTCCACGAAGCCTTAGAAGATCATCTACTCACCTTCTAGGTCCTCCTCCCGCACGAGGGTCAGAGTTTGCGTCAATATCGCCTCTGAGCGTGGCAACGGCTCAGGCATCGAGCTGCTCATCTCGACATCGGCACCATCTTCTTGTTGAGACTTGGCGGATTTGACTCCGTAAAGTAGGTAGGTTGCGTGAACTGAGTCTGCACGCAAAGAGTTTTGATATTGATGGAAGTCGTACAGTATGCTGACATATTTCTGTTAGAGGCATGCAGGTGCACTGCTGTCGGGGTCTGGAGAGGTGGTCATCGTACCGTTTGGCGGTATTGACATGAACGTCGAGAACCCTGCTCAATGCTCGATAAGTAATCTGCACGGAGCAACGTCAGCTTTTCATCAAGGCCATGTAGAGCCGAGGATGCTCACAGGTTGCTCGTCGCTCAGCAGCCGGTCAGCTAGAAACTTTTGGTGTTCATCCATTGTCGGTAGAACAAGCTCATGACGAGGCGTTGAGAAACGTGGTGTCTGCCGGGATACTGACGACGCGCTAGACTTTCACCATCCCTGTGAACTTTTGCGAAGTGTTCACTACTGTGTCGCCGTGCTAGTTCGCCCAGTAGCACGGCAGCACTCTGGTGGACGCGTTTGAGGATGGACGCGCCATCACGTGGTATGCCCATTACGAGCTGAGGTACCTCAGTACGAAGCGAGTACTGAGGCCCCGATACGGACATATGCGACCCGTCGACGGTTGACGAACCCTGATGGTGGACAGATACTTTGAGAAAGAGTGGCGATCGCCCAGTAAAGTAAACATGTCGTAACAGCCAGAGCCACCTTGGCTTAGACAGCCGGATGTTCCTGGTCTATTGGCTTCCTTAGGGATTACCGTGGTTCCGGCGTACTTGCTACTCTTCAAAAGTTCAATGTGTTACCTTACGAAGGTATCCAAAAATATGCGCCTAATGAATTTTCCTCAGCCCTGTACTTCCAGCCAGGAACGTACCTGCTTACCCCCGGGACGCGTTGCGCGACGACCGCTGAGGCATTCGCAGCCCGTTGCCGTCATTGCTTAGCTTGACGGCGCAGTTTCATCCCAGGTCGCTATTGCTTCAAATACTTCCTCACACTTCAGCTCGAGGTTTAAAGACGCCATTGAGATCTTCAATGACCGTGGACGATGTTCCAGACTCGACAGACTGGCTCTCGACGCCACTGTCCGGCCTCGCTGCCGTTGAGGCGGCCTTGCGCTGCCAGGTCTGCAAGGATTTCTTCAAAACTCCGATGATAACATCGTGCTCACACACATTCTGCTCCCTGTGCATCCGGAGAGCACTATCCTCCGATGGAAAGTGCCCTCTCTGCCGAGCACCGGAGCAAGAGCTGAAATTACGAAGTAACTGGTCAATCGAGGACGCGGTGGAAACATTCGCCAGAGCACGAACAGACATGTTAGCCCTAGCCAGGAACAGGTTCGCGGAGAGCACCTCTCAAAAGAGAAAAGTCGATGTTGAAGAGTCGCCCGAGCCACAACCGAAACGTTTACGTGCTTCAACACGGCTTAGCAAGGCCCGCGCCTCCACGGCAGCCCAGCTACGAGACGACGTTGTGGAGAACTCAGATGAAGATGAGGACTACGTCCCAGATGACCGCAAGTCGCGCACCTTCCCCCTTCTCGACTGTCTAAGCTAATAAGTCACCGCAGCCGATGGCCTTGTCCCTTGCCCGGCTTGTCAGACGAAAATGAAGGCATGGAGAGTGTTCCAGCATCTCGAAACATGTCCGGGTCCATCGCCTCGACGGCAAGCGAACAGAAGAGATGAAAATACAGCGGGAGAAGACAGTACCGCATATACTTCGGGTCAAGTTCTACGACGTCAAGATAAATCGCTCGAGCGCCTACCAGCCCTAAATTATTCTATGCTCAAGGAGCAAACTCTGCGGAAGAAAATGACTGAACTTGGAATCTCCAACCAAGGACCGCGGCAGTTGCTAGAAAAGCGCCACAAAGAGTGGTTAACCTTGTGGAATGCCAACTGTGATGCTGCACATCCAAAGAAGCGTATTGGCCTCCTCCACGATCTAGAAGTCTGGGAACGGACACAGGGCGGCCGGGCGCCGACCACGGGCAAAGCCATCCAGGCTGCCGCGGCTGTCAGAGACAAGGATTTTGACGCCGCGGCCTGGGCTGTCAAGCACGATTCTTCGTTCAAAGACTTGATTGCCGCGGCGAGGAAAAGCAAGTTGGAGACCAAGATAAGAACTGGCGAGAGAGGTGGTGGGGCTGCTCTCGGGCAACAGACAGTAATGGGTGCAGAAGCTGCTCGAGTTACACATACCTCGAGCTTGCTTTCTCCCGCAGAATGTCACGACAGTACGCGAAGCAGCGTTAACTTGGGGAAGCCAATACAGCCGGATCCGGACGCTGCCAGTCAGCCGGGAACGCCGCCCGATGGCTCATCTAACCCGACGGCACTTATCGCAAAATCGCCTGACGATCCACGGTCCAGCCAGCCTACGCTGGGCGCCCAGGATGCTATAAGCTAGGGAGGCAGATGAAGCGGAACATTGCCTTGACTAATGATATTGAAGCGTTGGAATGATTGATGTTTTCCAGGCCAGGGGCTGTTGGGACTGCTGTGGAAGGTTGCGAGGAGTTGAAGCGTTTGATACAGCATCGTCCGAGGTTACGATTTGTTTTGGGGCGTCAAGGCCTTGTTTCAACCTCCAAAACCATCATTGATGTCATATTTGGTTTAATAATACTATCTTCCCCGAATAAGTACATATACGTATACATTTATTCCCATTTACAAAACCCAGGATACGCGCTCCGATCAACATTAGCCTGACTTCGATCAAATCCTTCGGATGTCGCGTCGTCGCCATGCGATGCCAAGAACCCACCCATCCAACCCTGCGAGAAGCATGACTGGAAACACCTGATTAGTCTGTTGGCTTGCACAAGATATGGTGCTTTGCAATGCCGCTGTGCCTGTTCATGAGATTAGATGAGGCAGTGATGGCGTCTCATTAGGCTATTCTTTCAAGACAAGGTGCGCAATGCCCGTCTCCGAGGTAGGTGTTCGCGATGTTTCTGGATCTGCGGGAATAGGCGGCAGGTTATCGAGCTCCTTCTGCACCCTTTCTGCCTCTCTTTCTTTGTCTTTCCGTTGCGCCTCCTCCTCCTCAAGGCTACCTTGCCTTTCCAGTGCCGCCAACTCCTCGTCAATCTCGCTGTCGTCGACAGGGGCTCTACCAATGTCGCTTAGGACGACACCGATTTCGTCCGTATCTTTCATTTGCTCCCCGAGGTGGTCCACGACACTGTCCACTCTCTCGACGCCGCCAACTTCGGCATTGAGGTTTCGTAAAGCGACAGCAGACGACTCCAGGATTTTGACCAGTTGTACTTGATCCGATGCTTGCTCCATCCTTCCCGCGACCTCGTCCAGCTGGCTCAGCGCGGCATATCGCGCCGACAAGGCCCCTTCTGCCCGCTTTTTAGATTTGAGCGCAGCGAGGGCTGTGATGCGATTCTTGCGGACGACTGCATTTTTGGCCGCTTGGTTTGACTCCTCTATCTGAGACTCAATCGCTTCAGCCTGAGCCTTGAAGCTTACTATCATCTCTTTTATTCTGGCCATTGCAGCGTCCTCGTTTGTAATGTCTCCGGATTCGCCAGCTGCTCGGAAGCGTATTGTCTGGCCGTCGAACTCGATCAGTTGTTTGTCCCGCGACAAGAACCTGAGCAACACGTCTACATCCGTCTCGGAAAGCGGCTGATTGGCAAAGAGCTTCGACAAGAAGTCGAGGCGAAATCGCGACTTGGTGGCCACGCGGCCGAATCGTGATGTATTGTCGGGCATCAATTGGACCAGCGCCTTGCTCGCCGTTTCGAGGTTTTCCCTTATGACGTACTGGCCCGTCGGGAGTTTGTCCTCTCCCGAGTATCCCGTCATGCCCAGCTGTCGCAGCGCCCAGCCCACGGCGTTCCATGGTGACTTGGACCAAGTTTGCTGAAATACGGGGTGCGACGAGTTGAGGAAGTCGTGGAGCGGGACGAGATCTTTACCAGACACAGCCTCACGAACGACAGTTCCAAGGGCCAACGGCTGCCCGAACTGCCTGTTTTCTAGCGATCTAAGCAGCGTCGTGTCGAGGTTCAGGACAAGGGGGCTCGCGCCAGAGTCGTGTTGAGGCAAGAGGCCATGAGAAGCCAGACGTGCGAGAGCGCTGCGCCAGGCAGATACGTTTGCCCAGTAGCCATCGGGATTCAAAGACTTTTGCGACCGGAAGTCCGAGTACAGCGCAGGAATTCGGGCTCTGGAACGATTAGGCGTCTCCGGTCAGCATTGTGCCGTAAAGCAAGAAGGGAGGGCAGCCGGTTGGAGTGAGACCGGAGGCAGTCCGCTGGAGGAGAGGGCGTGTTATACTTGCGAAAATTGTCATCATGTTGGATCAAATAGTCGGAAAGCTCGCCCATTTTCTGCGCAAGCAATGCTTAGGGACATGAATTGAAGGTTATTGTGCCGCGCAACGTTCGACGCGATTGTGTCGCAGCCACGAAATATGGATTCGTCGTGGTCAGGCACACAGCCGCCAACGACTGACGCATGACCGAATAACCGGGGTACCCATACCTACCTAGGTAGGTAGGTAGGTAGATAAATAGGAAGTACTCGGGTACATGAATGCATATAAGTGAACCTGGGGAATACTCAAATAACGGGGGGCTAATGACATTGTCGCGAAGTACAACGCGAAAATCGTAATCACGCCTGACTGTGTCGATAGCAGGAACTAACTGCCTTGACCGTGAAATGAGCGCGTTGTAGGGAATGCCTAGAACTTCGGTGGAAAGCTCACTTGGATTTGGAAGCAAGATGCTACTTGATATCTTACGTAAACATGCGTCACTTGTAGACGTCTAAATCGAGGCAAATGAACGGGGAACTTATGAAGCCCTCCTTCAATTATTTCGTTACTCGTAGTCATGTCCAATCTAAGTGTGCGCTACTACCAGGGAGAAGATCGCGCCTGGCTTCCTGTCTAGCGTCACTCGTCCGTGCCAGAAATCAGTCGAGCGTGCAGCTCTGCCCGAGGCTAATTTTATGCTCCCAGGACTGTTTCCTCTTCTAGCCTGTTAGCCGAAGCCCTCCTGCGCCTGGCCGATTGAAGCCAGTGCAGCCTCTTTGTCCCGCTCGTCTCCATGAAGCGGTGCCGTTTCCAACATGACACCCCCCGTGACGACGCTGATCCTTTTTGCTCGTGTGCTTATTAATGCATCACGTTCCCCAGTGAGGAAGCCCCCGGTCTCATCTTCGCCGGTGTCTGCTTTGCCTTCGCCACTGAGCTCGAAATCCATCCCGAGCTCTTCCTGCAAGGACTTGATATATGATCTGGCACTAGAGAAGCCTGTAATGCCCGATTTGCGAGGAAAAGACGAGTATGTTCTTTGCGCTTCTTCGAGGCATTTCCGGGCTGGAATGAACTTGGCTTGCTGGCACCAAGATGCAGCGGCCAGAACGCTCCACGTTGCCGACTTGCGATGACGATTACCGAGACTACAGGCTCCGACACCGCTTTTGGAGGCATAGCACACTGCAAGCCTCTCCTTAAAAAGGGCGTCGCCGACGCGGCCTGGTATTTTTGACTCGAGGAGGCGGAATCCCCATCTGCCAGCATCATCGATGTGGGATCCACCGCGTAACCGGAGGAGCTCATGTCCAAGCGTCAAGCTCCGTAAAGCTCCGTAAGGCGCGCTGCACCGCGTCCCATAAGAGTAGAACGCTGATTCCAGCATTTGGTCGATTGTCTCAACCCGGCTTTTGGATGTCAGGCTCTGCGGCATCAACAAGAGGCTGACGGCTGCCATCTCGTTAGCCGCAGCATGATATTTCCAAGCCTTGGACTCGCTGAAGTCAGATCGCAACAGCTCGTACGTCGAATAAGCCAGCTTCCAATCTCGCAGCATGAAGGCATAATCGGCCAGCTTCCTCATGACCGCCTCGGAAGAATCAGCTGGATAGAATCCAGTAGCGTCGTAGCTGTCTCGCGAGCTGCCGCTGCCGCCCGATGACGAACGGGAGCCGGCGCCAAGGCCAGCCCACTTCCTCGACAAATTCATGATGCGGCCAGTGATGCCTCGGCGCCTCGAAGCCACCTGATCGTTCCAGACAGAGATATGTCGCTCCATGGTGGGGACAATCGACTGTGTTACCATTTCCCGCACAAACATGCGAAGCGCCGTAGCATCCGACTCAAAGATGTAGCGCGTGGGGTCTTCGAGCTCTTCCATACTCTCACTCCTGCGAAGCTCGGCCAATTCCTCCGAGGCCGACATCCAATCACTTCGTGGCAAGGGTATGTTGTCGTCATCGGTCTCCACGCTTTGACTGCAGCGAAGGCGGAGCAGGTGGCAGTGCAGCCCAAGATGGCGCTTCATTTGCTCAAAAAGAGCCAGCGATCTAGTGATGTCGTCGTTCTCTTCATCGTGTACCAGTACGTAGTATCGAAGGTAGTCGCTGTCCACCCAGGGCGGGAGTTTGCCGTGGCCTTGATTCGTCTCCGCATATAATCGTCTTAGGTCCTCTATCGGAGTTTCGTTTCTTGAGCTGATAGCTACGAGGCAAGCCACGGGATGTGCGAAGGTCTCGTGCGGAGTGATGGAAAACCCCGAAAGAAGGCGCCGCAGGTATAAGGTATAGTAAGGAGACGAAGTTTCCGAGTCATGCGATTCCCTGACAGGATTGCGTCGGTACGGCAGCCCAAGAAGGGACCGTTCAGCGTAGGACAGATGCAGCTCAACAACGGCTTCCACATCTGCCAGTGCCTTCCGATCGCGCGATGCGCTATCGTTTGCGCCATTCTGACTTTTCGGCGCCTTGGCCTGATGTGCCCCGGACACAATCGGTTCTGGTTGGCCGATGTTCTCGCCAAACCTAGTAAATCGAACCGAAAAGTCTTCGAATGAGCGGCTGATCCCGTTACTATCCCGGACGGTGACCTTGCCTTGAATCGTCTCGCCAAACGGTCGTAGGAGCTCCCATAGACCATTGCGAAATCCCTTCTCGGCTATCAAAGATTGAGTATCTTCCGAGGCGTATACTGCAACGTGAGGAACGAAAGAACGGAGGAGTAGATTCACGGGCTCGCCAGGGTTGCTGGTAGAACTGTCCGGAGGCGCACGGCCGGGCAGTGCATCGAAGACACCCCCGGAGAGTATCCTGGACGGCGAGCCGCGCCCAGCAGGCGACATGGGCCTGGATCCAGGAGGGGACAGTGTAGAGGCGTAAAGAGAGGCTGCGGAAGGGTTCGATCTCCTGAATGCCAGATTTGGCTCCGACTGGGACAAGGGGAGCGAATCGATCGTGGGAGTCGAGTGCCTCATCTTTGGAATCTTCATGACGGCAGCCGCCGCGGGCAGCGCCTGTATAGGTTCCGTTGTCGGTTCATCGTGGTCAGGCGGCGGCATGAAGGCGGCTGTTTGGTGCGGTAGTTCGGCGGCACGACGAGATGTTTCGGTCCCTGTTGACTCATGTGGCGCGAATGAGTGGCAGCTGCAGTAGATCACGGGCTTTCGTGTGCTCGGCCTGGCTCCGCATGTTCCGCGTTCGCAAAGGCGGTGCGCAGGTAGGATCTTCCTATGTTATTTGTACGAGCAGCTCGAGCGTTACCTGACTCTTAGTACGTGTTGTGCCAGGCCAGCAGCCGTCGAATGTCCGTCGAAGACAGCTGGTGGTATGCATGTACAAGAGTGTTCCGCTCTGGCAATATTCATCTAACGGGGGGCTTTGATCTCGACTGACAGGGTAATCTATATCGACCCACTTATCGGGGCATGGATGGCTCATCAACTGACGTCGATAAGGTACCTGGTATCCGGGGTCCTGTTACTCTCTTCCAGGCACGGCGGAACGAGTACCCGACACGAACAAAATAGCGGAGGAAGAGCCTCGGCATGCCGTCGGACCTCACAAGCTATCTCGCGTCGCGCTATCTTGTCGCAGACCCGAAGCCGTCCTCGAAAAAGCGCAAGCGCAAGAATCCTACCTCTGGGCTTGTTATCACCGACGACGACGACGCGGCATGGGCACGATCCGCCTCACGGCAAGACGATGAAAACGACGACCACCCGACAACGGTGTCTGGAACAACATCGGAGTTCCGCAAGGCCAAAAAAAGCAACTGGAAGCGACTAGGCGCCGGGGCAGACGATGCTGCCGCAGCCAAAGACGATCAGGCCACCGCTGACGCCGTGCTTGCTGCGGCTGCCGCAGAGAACGAGGCGGCGGGTGGCGGAGCCGACGAGGCTCCCCTTGTCGAAGATCTCGATGGCGTGGTCAAGATGAGCGATGGCACGCATGCCGGCCTGCAGACGGCGGCCGCAGTTTCGGCACAGCTCAAACGGCGACAACGCCAGGAACGGGACGAATTTGAAAGACATCGCAAAAACGCGAAGGAGGAAGAGACCGTCTACCGCGACGCCACTGGCCGAAGAATCGACATCTCTATGAAGAGAGCCGAGGCGAGAAAAGCCGCCATAGAGGCCCAGGAGAAGGCGATTCAGGCTAAAGAGGCTCTCAAGGGCCAAGTGCAGCTCGAGGAAGCACGGAGGCAGAGGGAGCAGTTGAGAGGGGCAAAGTACATGTCCTTTGCCAGAACTGCAGATGACGAACAAATGAATAAGGAGCTCAAGGAGCAGCAGAGATGGAATGACCCTATGATGCAATTCAAGAGTGAAAAGAAGAGCACGGAGCACAAGACGAAGGCGTCAAGGCGGCGGCCACTTTACACCGGTGCCGCTCCTCCCAACCGCTATGGTATCAAACCGGGGTATCGATGGGATGGCGTGGATCGTGGCAGTGGCTTTGAGGCCGAACGGTTCAAAGCTATAAACAAGCGAGAAAGGAATAAGGCACTAGCGTATTCTTGGCAAATGGACGAATAGGCTCGATAGGTCACGCGATGCCCACCGTTGGATGGACAAATGTTTAAAGCCACTTCTTGAAATCCTCTTCATCTTCTGACTGACTCGAATTTCTACCCTCCTGTCCGTAGTCTCTTGCTCTCGCCCGCCTCTGGGAGAGGGCTGATACGACATTGTCTTCTCAAAGTTCCCAAGCACATGGCAGGGACTGGTTTCATGCTGAATCGGCGCTCACCCAGCCATCACTACTCCCAGCAGCAGCCGTTTCATTCGCCGCTTGCCCACAGCTGCTTTCCTTAACCTCTCCGTCGTCGCAATCGTTTATCGGGTCCGTAGTCACACAACTGCTTGACCAGTTTGATCCATTCACCCTTGGGCATCTGTCCAGGCCTATCGCCGACACGCCCGTGGAAAGGCTTGATCAGATCTCCGATCGCGATACCCTCGGGGGGGATTTTGTCAAGTATCTCCCACGACTCGATTCCTGAGCCGGTCTGGGGGGGAGGGGAAGCGCCTGCAGACGATGGATGTTAGTAAAGTTGAACCGCGCCAGAGATGATGGCAAGGGAATCTGCAGTGTGCCTCACCTCCGTGCGCTGGATTCGGGCTGCTTGCTCTCGACGCAACCGGTGTTCCCTTCCCACTGCCCTCGGCAATCTTGGGTCTCTTCCGTGGGCCGGCACCGTCGGAAATTTCGCCGCCGGTCGCTTCACCATCGCTGCCTGGTCCCACGCCACCGACCTTGGGACGACGTGGTGCGTTGGAGTTTGGCAATGGCGTGTCAGCCCGGCTCCCTGGGGCATGAGCTGTCGTCTTTTTCACCTTCTTCCTGGAAGACTCGTTGCCGCTAGACTCGGACAAGGCAGGGGAGCCGGCACGTTTCAGAGACTTGCTCTTCTTAAGCAGATCACCCTGTTTCTGTTTGCCCTGAGGGGTAGTCGCGCCTTTAGCTGCCGCGGCCTTGGATTTATCTTTGGTCTCGGTCGTGCCGTCCTTGGCTTCCGACTCCTTCTTGTCTTCTTCTTTATTCTCGTCCTCTTCATCACTCGAGTCCTCGTCGGACTGTACGGATTGTCAGCGTCCCCGTTCAGACTCAGGTGCAGAGGGAGGGGTCATGGTGACACACAGAGCTGCTCCAAGGCTTGTCCTCAGAGTTATCACTTTCGTAGATATCCTCCCGGTCACGTTTAATGAGCGCCTTCTTTGTCGCTTTGCCGTACTTTTGCCTCTCCAACTCCTCTCTCAGCTGTTCTTGTAGCTCCTTGTCGACTTCCTGCTCGTTCCCGTCTCCGAAGAGGTTGGCCCCAAGCTGCTCACGGCGGATCCTGTCTTTGGATTCCTTGGCATCTTCGTCGTCGTTACGCTCAAAGTTAGGTGCTTCATCATCGTCCTGGAACTCGTCGCCAGACATGTCCAGCTCGTCATGATCGAGCTTTTCCAATCTCGAGGCCGCTTTAAACGTGTCACTCTCTGTTTTCACCATCTGCCCGCGGCCATACAATAGCCGGCGCGTTGCTTCTAGATCGTTTTGGCCTGCTTTTCGTTCCTCGTCCTTCATTACCCACCGACCGACATCCATTTTCTTGTTCATGAAAGCTTCAGCCTCATCAATGGTGAAGGGCTGGAAGGGGGGCTTCGCCATAAACTTGTACCACTTCTCCAGAGGAATCATGCGGAAGACAGACTTGTCGATCATGAAGGCAACATTTGCCTCGGACAGGGCAGCAACGTAGGTGCCGATCCAAACATTCTTGCCATCAGCGTCTTCCAGATGCCAGGGAAGAGCTTCTTCGTAGCGAATATCAGACTCTCTCTTGGCAGCCTCCGATTTGGGCGCTCTGTTGAAGGTGGTCTTTTCTTCCTTCTGCTTTTTCGGTCGTTTTGGGTTGGTCTCCTTGGCGACTGGGGCGATTTTGGCCTGATCGATAGCCCGCTGGGCCTCTCGTTCTGCCTTCATTTGTGCCTGTCTTTCGATTTCCTTTTCATCTACTTGCGGTGTCTCAGATTCGTCCATCTTGACAGCCCGTCCTGGTGGTGGCTGTCGCGCATCTCGTCGGTGCAGTGTGACGGGACGGGCGAAAGTATCTTGATCGGTGGGGTCGATGGGTTTGTCGTTGAGTCCAGACTGGCGAAAATTCAGGACATGATAGCGAGCTCCCGCAAGAATGGCTCTCTTGGTCGTCATGATGGGGATATCGCTGTATTGATACTTGGGAGGAGGTTCCGACCAGCCGCCATGTTGCTTGCGCAGCTCGTCGATGGCGGTCCGGTTGAAGGCTGCGTGCGGAGGCTGCGGGTTGGGAGACGCGTTTCGGTTGGCTTTAGCTGGAGGTTTCCGCGAGGTTGCGACGAGAGGATTGACGGTTCGAGGTGTTTTCCGCAGAGGCCGGAGAGGATTCGGCTTTTTCTTGGTTCGAGGAATGCCATTCTGGCCCCCAGGCGGAGGAGCACTCATGGCGGCGACGACGAGACGAAGTCTCTTCTAATCTCTCAGCGAATATCCCTGCGCAAACAGATCGAGACGCGCCGGAAGAAAGAGTTGGGCAGATAATGACGGTCGCGCGTGATGGTGGCCAGAGAAGTGCCAACAGCCGTCTCCTTGCGCGAGATCCGACGCCCGCTGCTGTGAATAAGGCGGAATTACGGCGCTCGCAGGCTGACGTAGTTGAATGCCACGAAGTTGGATTGATGCAGAGGAGAACAAGGGGAGGGCGGAGGGATCAAGAGCAGGAGGGGTCCAGGAAAGTAGTGTGATGCTGGGCGGAGGGCGTGAATCAGGGAAACAAATGGCTGTGCACAGTCAGTGGTTATGGAGGTGACGGCAGGGGGCGATGACAGCCCGGCTGCCGGCTGGATGTACCTGGTAGGTATGCGCTAGGCACCTGCCTGCCTGCCTAACTGCACGCCAAAGGCTCTCCAGGCTATTCACGCTACACACAATAACCTGGATAACTTTGTACTTCAGCGGAGATGCATCGGTAGGTACCTGGCTCCTGTTGGCGAATGATGAAGTTTGCTGAGTCATATTCACACCTCCACCAGCGTTTTTTGTACGAAATACCAGATAGGTACCTCCATTTATATACCCCACTCTTCCACTCTGCTTCACGATCGACACCAAATTCCCGTGCTCGACCTTGCGAAGAGTCAGGGCTGATCGCTGAAATCGACACTGGCCCGTCCGCCAGAACGTCATCTCTTCTTGCCTAGGTGCTCGTCTGCCAACTACCTACTACCTACCTACCTAGTAGGTCGGCACTTCACGGTCCGCACCTTCAGGGACACAGCTACCGCCGCGCCCAAGGTACAGACCTTGAGCCGCGTTACTTCTGCCTTGGCAGGTAGATACGAGGTAGCTAATCTTACCTGTCAGGTTACTTTCTTTTGGTGTGCGGGCACCTCGGCCAGAGCAAACGACCGCAGCCTCAGTCTAACCCCTCGCCCTTCTTGACCTTTCCAGCTTCCTCACATGGTTGCACCTTCAGTTACTTGCAACATACAGAGACAACGTGTCCACGGGCTTGGAGGATCAAGGCCAAGGCTGGTCCAAGCATTAATTTGTCTTGTCCGTGGCCGCCTCGACGACGGCGATCTTCCTCTCTCCAGCCCAGCACACTTGATGCGCGGGACAGTCTCTCCAACTGCCCTAAGACAAGCCACGACAGACGCCCGGTAATTGGTAATAAGTCCTCTAGACTCTGTATAATTACGGCTCTCTGCCCCAGATCAGTGTGCTATTGGTCGTGGCCTCTGCCAGCTTTTGCGCACCATCTGGCGGTCGTGGCCTCTCATTTACTACACTGGGTCCAGCAACCCGTCGTGGCAGTGCCGCAAACCCGCCGAGCAATTCTGCGGACGTCACGCTATAACCTGGCGGAGGATGCCCGAAACGCATCCAGACTATTGAACCACTCGAACCCTGTGGAGATAGTAATTCGGGGACGCATTGTGACGCGAACTTGACCTCGAGCGAGCGTGCATCACAGGTGGTCATGGCATCTCAAAATGTCGACTCATCTCTACCAGACGGCAAACCAGTTACTGGCCTGGAGAGCCGTTTACGGGGCCTCATCCTCTCTAGCGTCTCTTCGAATAATGGACGACTCCCAGATAGCTCCCAGCTCGATGATATAGCCCAGCTGACAAGGGTTGGGCATGAAGCTCCGGCCGAGCCCTCAAGACAACACGAACTGTCACACAAGTCGAATAAAAGACGCCCGAACCAGGCTCAGAGACGACAGATGAACTCTCACCTATTCATTCCCATCGATCCTCGGCCTCAGCAGCCCCAATACATGACAAATCGTGGCGGTATGCCTCATGGCCATTTCCATCGCCCTCCGCGTCTGAACCAGGAGCATCCTCAGGCCGTGCCCAGTCGCACTGCTACAGCCTGGGTTAGACATGAGGATAAGCCCTACGAGGATCCATCCTGGAAATCTTCCCCTGACTATCCTTCCACAAATACCACCTGGGACTTGCACTGCAGCCCGCGTGGACGACACGTTCCTCCCCTGGCACTTCAGCAAGGGGAAATGCCCTCAACGCAAACCCATCAGTATACCCCAGGCCCTCCGCAAGCACAGCGTCGGTATTGTTTCAGACCTGGAGATATCGCTTTACAAGCAGAATATTTGGAAAGGCTTTGCTATCAAGTCGTATCCAAGTCGGAGATTGAAGTGTCGGAAATCGCCGAGAAGGAGGCATTTCGCCAGCGTATCGAGGTTATTTGCCGCAACGTCATCTCTTTCCACGAACAGCAGGAGAACAGCAACGCGAACTTTCATCCCATGTCAGTAGAGCTCAAATGCTTCGGGAGCCTGTCTTCTGGGTTCGCAACCAAGTTTTCCGATATGGACCTTGGGCTACTCTCGCCGATGTCCCAGAAACATCCCGACGCAACTGATTCACCAATTCCACGACTGCTCGAGAAGGCTTTGCTCGAGGCTGGCCTAGGTGCAAGACTTCTCAGCCGCACCAGAGTGCCTATCATTAAACTATGCGAGAAGCCCTCAGAGCATCTACGCCAGGCTCTTTTAGCTGAACGTAAGACGTGGGAGAATGGCATTCGGCACGACGGCCGGGAGGGTGCGAACGATGACGACCTTGAACAGGACGCCGCTCCACAGAGCAATGTCGATGGGCGTCTCGACTCCACGGTCAACGAGCCCAATATGTTGTCACAAACAGAAGCCGAGGTCTCCCGCACTGACGGTGATGAAGAAAGCCGCTTCCAATTGAAGCAGGGACTCAACCATAGCCTCTCCGCCTATTACAGTTTGGCCAAAAGGGTTCTAAGAAGAGCGGGAGGGAGGGATGTCACTTTGTCAAACCATTGTGACTTTACTGCCTCCGATTGGACAATATTGAATGGCGTATGCCAGGCTTCCATCCAGGGTCTCACCAACCAGCTGCTCCGCGAACGCTTGGCAAGGTCTCGCTCGCTCTCATTCCAGGCTCGGGGTAATATGTCTGGCAATCGGTCTCTGCATGGCGTTTTCACCCAGGTTGAAGGGGAACACGTCGTCATGAGCTGGGATTCTTGGCCAGCCAAGAGGCAGTTTCATGATTCTCAGCCTCAGGTTGAGCAGGCTTTATCGACGTGGAACAGCATCCAGCAGAGAGAAGATTTCGGCATCGATCCTGTGTCTTACACGAAAGACCTGCAGCTGGCACTGGAAAAAATCAAAAGGATACCGTCTGTTCAGTTGATGTTGTTGGAACAAGGCCAGCACGAGACCCCATCACAGTACTGCATGAGAACCAAAGGTATTCTCAGCATCCTGCAGCAGGGACTGATGGAGGATTCCGAAGCCATAGAAAAAGAAGTCGTCAACCGGTACATCTCAGGTGTCACACAAAGCGGCGTACGGCAAGTTCTTGAAAGTCTAGTCAACTGTCTGGACCGCCAGCCTGGTCTCGAAGTGGTGGGTCTTTGGCATCAAAGCTACCATTTGGTTAAGCAGCTCGGAAGAGCTCTTGACGAACACATGTTTGATACCAGTCAAAAGAGGGATGTCAGGGACTATATCGAACTTCTCAAGTCGCCGATTCGCAGAATTTACACTGGACCTGGGCACCACAGCTACAGGTGTGTCGTTCCGGTGCCGTCTGAATCCATCGAACTGGTCCTGCGCATCGCGAAATTGCGCGACGTACCAAACCTAGCACCAAATCAGCCACGCGACCGTTACCGAGATCCTCTTGAATTTCCTGCGACTGGAGCCGGCGTTCAGTGTGACATAAACTTTTCAGCTTACCTTGCACTTCAAAACACGGCGCTTTTGCGCTGCTATTCGCTCACAGATGCCAGAGTTCGACCGATAGTACTATTCGTCAAACACTGGGCAAAAGTGCGAGGAATCAACTCCGGGTACCGTGGAACCCTTAGCAGTTACGGCTTCGTTTTGATGGTATTGCATTATCTCGTCAACGTCGCGAAGCCATTCGTTTGCCCGAACCTACAGCAACTTGCGCCGCCACCCCCCTCGAACCCTTCGCTGGCCGAGATCGAAAGTACACTTTGGTGTCGCGGTTGCAATATTCAATTCTGGCGCAACGAAACGGAACTCTTGCAGCTCTCGGCAAGCAACCGCCTGAACTGCAGTCGCGAGAGCATCGGACAGCTGCTACGTGGCTTTTTCGAGTATTTTGCTCACAGCGGTGTGCTAACCAACGGCCTTGGGAAAGGGTTCGACTGGGGAAGAGATGTCTTAAGCCTGCGGACACCGGGCGGGTTGTTGAGAAAGCAGGAGAAGGGCTGGACGGGAGCGAAAACGGTTTTCCAAGTTCAGGGGGGCAGTACGGCTCCTAACCCTCAACCAGAGCTCGAACAGGACCGCCTGGCATCTGGGACGGATTCTACTACAGGCCGAAACACCAAGGAGAAGGCCGCGCCGCAATCAAATAAGAGCGGCGAGGTCAAGGAGATACGTCATCGATATCTATTTGCCATCGAGGATCCATTTGAGCTGGATCACAACGTTGCCCGAACGGTCACGCACAACGGCATCGTGTCGATCCGCGATGAATTTCGCCGTGCTTGGCGGATCATTCGCACGTCGGACTGCTCAAGCACGCAAGAAGACCTGCTGCAAGACACTAAAGACACGCAAGAAGATGCCAACCCTCTTCTGCAGCTGTTGGATAACATTCATGGGCCTCAAGGCACCTGGGGAACTGTTGTTTAGGGTACGAGGGCGAATCGGGGCCCCTACTACATGTTTTTGCCAGCGTACACGGGCCGAGGCCGGTATTGAGCATACAAATGTAGCATTATGGAATGTTGCGAGATCCGCGATAGAGGACGACTCCTCTAGGCTACCGTGTCTCGTTATCGCGTCTGGCGACAGTCACTGCCCATTTGTCATAATTTCATTCAGTCTAAGGATAATGGACTGAACTTGGAGCCCGGAATCCGGGGCTTGGGCTCGTGGCCGAACCTTTCAGGGTGCTTTTCCTGCTTGGCAGATTGGGCACGAATTCCGACCTCCGACGTTGGCGGCTTGGATAACTGGACCGCATCGCTGAGCTCCGGCAGTAGCCCATTCTGCTCCGACGAAAGGAGGAAATCCACGGTATTGTCGATGTCGGGGAAATCAGTGAGTGATGGGAACCCCAGTAACGCTGAAAGTAGGTTGTCAGTGTTTGAGGGAACGGAGGAGCCGGTTGTGCTATCTAGGAAGACAAGTGCCGCTTGGCGTAACATCCGAAGCGAGTATAACGCAGCTTGAAGTTGTGCATTGAAATGCACTACATCCCAGCTGACTCTGCTGGCCCTCGCCATCGACGGGCTGTGTCGCTGTTGAAGCACGCGCCCGACGTGCGACTGTTTGGCCTGTCTCTGGCATTCGCGCATATCGACCGCAAGGCAGACAAGCTGCCAGTATGACCCTGCCGGCACCCTTTTCATGTCTTTAATGGAAGTCATTACTTCCAGTATGTCGTCGATGGACTGCTGGGCTTCGAACATGGAGATCATATCGATCTGCCTCCCCTTCTGTGTCACGCTCTTAACGCGTCTGTATTCCCATATCGACGCTCTTGGTGTGAGAGATTCAGCTTGGAGAAAGTAGTAAGCCAACTGACGAAGAGGTATGCTTTGTTCCCAAGCACTTCCACGATCAGGGCTCTCGGTCAAAGCAGGAAGAAAAATCCTGGCAATGCTGTTGTCGCCATTGCAGGAAGAGGGAGAATGCCAAAGCTGGATGGCGAGCTCCGATACTCTTGGATCGAGAGACGTAAGTCGAGACGCGTATTTAGTGTCCAAGACTGGGAACGTTGCATCGTCTTCGCCCTGGTATTGTTTGCAAAAATGTCGGTACTCGGGCAGGTCTGACACTGGTTGGGAGCAGACGACGGTGATTTTTGACAGCGAAGCCGAAGGGGCGCGCGACTGCTCGAATGCCAGTCGAAGGAGACCCGTTGTCGAGGGCAGACCAAGTCTTTGGCATATGTGGCTGGGTGCGAATTTAGAGCATAAGATTTCCAGGTCCCGGCCTCTGTGTATGTCTCGAAAGAAGACAACCTGCCCCTGCCGCAGGTCGTATACCAAAAGATCCGAATCCGAGGTCAGTGCAAGGCCACCTCGCTCCGACACGAGTCTAGCGCAGTAGGCATCTGCCTCGCCGGGCACAAGATGGGTCAGATTCCGATATCTGGGGTGGTGCTTCAGGCCGTCGATGACAGCGGGAACAAAGAAGCTGGGGTCCATGGATGCCCGGACCTCGGGAACGCCGGTCTGAAAGACGTCTGCGAGGTCGGTCCGATCATCAGCTGCTACTTGGGCTCTTGGACACCCGTGTCGGTTGTTGGAGAAGAGCTTGTTGAGTTGGGCTGAGCTTTTTAGTATTCTCTCCATGCGAACAGCCCGTTTCGATGACGGCAGGCATCCATCAAAGTATATGGCCTCTCTGTGCATTGGTTATTCGAGCAGCCACGGTGCCAACTGGGAAGGAATCTGACCTACATGTTCACTTGGCGGCTGACAAGCTCGTCAAGCCACGTCAAGGTGGCATGAGCAACAAGGCGATAAGACGGCTGAGTTGCGCCGTTGACTCTGCAGACGTGGAGAATGTGATGCGCCAACGCCGGCCCGTCGATGACGAGAGTATCGCCTTGCAGAATGTGAGGAGCACCGAAGCGCTGCAGGGCAGTCGTGAGACCCGGGATGCCCATAACGGTTGATAGGGTATGACGCGGCAAGCAGTGACTCTAGTTTCTTGCAAGTATTTATGAGCAAACAGGTGAGTCTTGGGGCACTCAATGAAGTATGAGAGAGATAAAGCTGACTGGACAAGGATGTCGCTAAGGCGATGCGGCTCCGAAAGCGGTTGTTGCTCAGGAGCTGGAAGAGAAACGTGTCTAGGAAATAAGGAAACTTGGCGTTGGGTGGCTATGAAGACCGTTTCTGCCCTTGAGCCAGACTCTAGAACGCCACGGCCCACGACTAATCACGTCGCATGCAGACGTAAATCTTTGGCTTTCTTCACATTCGACGATGGGTATGCCTTCGAGTGCTGGATAGGGAGACGAAGATTTCCGAGCTGACCAGCCTTTAGGGTAGGTAGGTACAAAGAATTCTGGCAGAATTGCCACAAGGTACTTACCTCTGGTAGTAGGTACCTAGGTAATGGGCGAAAGTAAATGCTTAAAAAGGAAAGCCTGTCTAAATAGGATCCCTTCTGGTTGCGCAATTCCGATCTCTCATTATCCATCTGTTTATCCATCTATCTATTAATCATGGGACCAATGTGTGAGTCCAGTAGTCACTCCTCTCCGTCGACATCGTGAAACGCAGTCAGCATTACTCGGGACCTAGGCGTAAATCAGTTTCTCTGGGTGCCAACTTTTGTCCTGCGAAACATGAACCGCGATCAACTTTGTGTCTGTCGCCAAGAGCCGTGATAGCATTTCAAACACATATCTTTCCCAAGGTAAATAGTAACGGGATTTGCGGGCACGCAACCTACGCGAGCATGCTAAGCGAGGCGAGGCGTAGTGAGAGAACCACCACCTACCTGAGAATGAAACGTAGAAAAAACTGCAGTCGAAATATGTCACTACATATTCACTACGCGTACTGAAAGTAATGGCCTTCTCCAAAACAGTCAATGGCCAAATTTCTTTTGCAATCGAAATGATGTGAGAGTTTGGGACCTGATTGTAAGCAGCCCTGAGGAGACGCAAATAGGGTACAGGGCCAGCGTGATAACCAGTAGCTCGCTGCTCGCCGGATACCGACTGAGGTGGCTGTAGTAAGCAGTCACAGTGCATGAAGCACAGTCGTTCGCACAGTAATTTCCCGGTTGACGTTCGGCTAAAGGCAAAATTAGGGAGGCAGGGCTGGGAAAAAATAGTTACATCTCCCCTCCTCACTCCGCTTCTTCTCCCCTACTCTCTCCCTGCGCACACATGCCACGATGCGCAATACGCTCATCTTCGCCGGCAACTCTTGCCCGGCCCTCACTGGGCAGATATGCGAGAACCTGGGCATGTCACCTGCGGATGCAGAACTGACTCAGTTCTCCAACGTGAGCTCCCCAAAGCTCCAGCTCTCGTCCTTTGTCGCTCGTCCAATCCGCAGCCCTTCCCGTCTTCTAGGCTAACCGGTCAACTTGGAGAAAAGGGCGAGACGAGTGTTAGAATCTTGACCAGTGTCCGAGAGAAGGATGTCTTCGTCGTTCAGTCGGGGAGTCCCAGGATCAATGACTCCATCATGGAGCTCCTCATCATGATTTCTGCTTGCAAAGGCGGCTCCGCCAACAAGATCACTGGTCCGTACCCTGATACTACACGAACCAATCAACTGATTTGGCTCTCTCCTTACTAACATTCGCCTCTTATCCTCCCTTCAGCCGTCCTTCCCTACTTCCCCTACAGTCGTCAGTCCAAGAAGAAATCGCACAGAGGCGCCATCACAGCTCGCATGCTTGCCAACTTGCTGGGAGTGGCAGGCGTAAAACATGTCATCACAGTCGACCTCCACGCCTCGCAGATGCAGGGATTCTTCAAATGCCCCGTCGACAACCTTCATGCTGAGCCCATCATCGCCAAATGGGTTCGTCGCAATATCCCAAATTGGCGCGAGTCTGTTGTCGTCTCCAAGAACGCGGGTGGCACAAAACGGGTTACTTCTCTTGCCGACGCTCTCAAGCTCAACTTCGGCATGGTAACGACCGATAGAAAACGAGGCACAAACATGACGGGCAGCACAATCATAAACCCATCCGATGTATGCCTTGGCGTCTCCTCAATCACTGCCAACTCTAAACGCGACTCCGAAACGGAACCCACCAGGATATCCGCTGCGAATCCGAGGACGATTGCAGACGCAGAGGGCTCGCCAACACGCTACTGTGACAGCCTGGAGAAACTGGCGGATGCTCGCTCCTCTTGCGTTGCGGCTCTGGCCAAGACGCCACCTCCACGGTCGCGTCTGCCATCGACAAGTGCAGACCAAGGCTACAATGACCGGCGTGCTCACGAGGTTATTCATGGCCGCCTAGTTCAGGGTCACGTCGTTGAGGACGATTTTGCCTCCCCGGCCAGGTCAGCGGCCGAGCAAAGTGCGACTGAAGAGGACCCAATGGCCATGTCCCACGCCTCGTCATTCTTCGTCCCTGAGCGGCAACGCCTCGGAGGCAGCGGCGACCCGGCGGTTAGCTCGGACGAGGAAGACAACGCATTTCAAAACACAAAGGCTGAGCACATGATCACTCTGGTCGGAAACGTGAGAAACCGGACTGTACTGATAGTCGATGACATGATCGACAAACCAGGGTCATGGATTGCTGCCGCCGAGACTGTTGTGAAGAAGGGGTTCGCCAAGAAGGTGTACTGCATCGCCACGCATGGCGTCTTCGGCGGGGACTGCCTTGAACAACTGCAGTCGTGCGAGTGCATTGACACTATCGTTGTTACAAACAGCTTCCCCATCAGCCAAGACACAGCAACGAGAGCCAGCAAGTTGACTATACTTGACCTATCGTCTTTACTGGCAGAAGCAATACGTCGCAATCATTATGGCGAGTCCATCTCTCCTCTTTTCCAACACAGCGGAGACTGAAATGGACGCTATGCTACTATGCTCGGGGCCAGTGCTCCAGGACGTGATCATCAACCACGAGCACCCGATGTTCTGTTGCTTTATTTCAGCTTCTTCCCTCGCTTTTCACAATGCTTGTTCGATCTTTCACTCTCTGCGAGCGTGGCGTCTCGGGTATATTTTTCGTGTTTGCGACGGTCGCAGCTGAGAAAAAGGCGCCTATACTGTACAGAAATGGGTTTGCTAGACGGCAGTCATCACCAGGCGTCTCATTCCATTCCGGCAACTGGGACTTTGCTATGATTGATCTTTGCGTTTTCGGTCGTTCAGGGATGCGAGACCGCTTGCGATTCTGGACCGTTGCGTTGCCCCCCGATCCCCCCCTTTCCCTTCATTTGACGCCGGCGGTGCTATCGCTTGATAGCAAGGATCTGATTCAACCCAGAATGGATTCTTAACGGAACGCCGGCAGAGCAAAGTACATCGATCCTAGAAGGCCCCTCACCTGGATCCACTGCGATCTTTGCCTCCTGGCAAGTGGGTGATGGGCAAGAGAACCTTTCGAACAAATTACATATCGTGTCGAGGCACCTCCATGTTGAATTCATTTATTTAGCCACAACCACAAAAACAATTACTAGTTGCGATCCCGCAACGACGACCCTAATGAGAGAGGTAAATACCTTGGCGTACGATCGGCTACCTGTACATAGCCTCTTCAACTACAACAAGTCCTACTTTCGGTGAAAAGACTTCTACATAGGCCGTCACGGTGACGAATCCTACTAGTTCACGTGTATCTACGGACTCTCTTAAGTGATCTAGTTCTCTCTATACTTTTCTAGCATATGTAATGTCTATGTGTTTCTGCGATGCATGATGAGCGCCGAGGCCTGTGGTAGCGAGGTAATCCGATTAGCTTCCTATCAAGATAAGTTGTGGTTGTTCCTTCTTACTTGATGGTTGGGGTAGATGAGTGTGTCGGCGACGACAAGATTCTCCCGTCGAGTGGCGGCGAAGACGACGACCTCAGCGACGTCGTCTGGTGTCAGGGGCTCGCAGCCTCTGCCGCAAGGCATGGCGCAATCAGCGTCCTTTCCGGAGGTTTTGCAAGTGGACAGGGAGGGGGCGACCTACGCATACACAGCATCGGCCTTGGACTTGTCGCCATAAAATCTGACAAGAGAGAACTCCTATGGTAGCAGAGAAAGGTTAGCAATGGCGGATGCATGACTAGCGACAGCGGCCTCTCAGCGACTAACTGTCTCGACCTGCCCGGGATCGACTTCAATGACCCTGATCCTCGTAGCTATGAGCTCTTTCCGCAAGCTCTCGGTGAAGCTGCGGACGGCTGCCTTGCTGGCACAGTAGATGGAACCGCCAGGATAGGCCTCTCGACCTATGGCCGTGTGTTAGTGACGGGGGACTGCGGGAAGGATCACAGGCAGGAAATAGGCTCGCCTAGACCAGAGACCTAAACCAGACAGACATACCAGCAATGGATCCGACGTTGATTATGTCGCCATGGCCGCCGTCTGGACGCTTCTTGAAGATGGGGAGAATGGCTTGAGTCATGTTGATGAGACCAGTCACGTTGGTCGAAAAGACGATATTGGTGTCCCGCTCGTCAATGTCAGGAGCACGGGCTGTACCTTTGACGAGGCCACTTGTGGCGATCAGCTATCGACGACACCAAGGACGACGCCAAGCCGCAGGGACCGGCCACTGAGGAGTCGCCGACGGGATGGACTCACGCATTGTTGACGAGCACGTGAATGTCCTTCCACTCCTCGGGGAGCTTTCCGACAAAGCCGCGGATATCGTCCGGGTCGCTGACGTCGAGCTTGACGGGGAGAACCTTGACGCCGGGACCGACGTCGTTGGCGATCTCGGCAGCAAGCTCGTGGAGGGCGTCGACGCGGCGGGCCGCCAGGATGAGGCGCAGGTCGTGTGGGCTCGTGCGGGCGAACTCGCGGGCAGTGGAGCGGCCGATGCCGGACGAGGCGCCCGTGATGAGGACCGTCTTGCCGGCGAGGCGCTTGGTGGCGGCGGCGGAAGAGGACGCCATGGCTGAGCGCTGGTCCCGAAAAGGCCGCCGAGGGCGAAGGAGCTCAAGCAGAATGCCGGGGGGGCGGGGGCGGGCGAGGCGGGCGGCGGTCTGGAAAAAGATAGACGTCGAGAGGGGCATCAAAAAGAGGCCCGGCCTTGCGATTCTTCGGGCGGAGAATGGCAGAGCGGGATGAGGAAAGAAGAGCAAAAAAAAAAAGGCGATGAAGGGAAAGGGAGATCAAAGGGAGTGGGTATGTGAAACCCTGATGCTCCACGATGATCGGTCGTCGCGCGGAGGAGTTCGGCCGTTGTTAATAATAGGTAAGAGGGGAGGGACCCGGGGTGACGTCGTCGTAGCAGAGCTAAAACTCTCAACCCCTGCTCACCACGAGATACCAACCACGAAAGCTTCACTCCTCTTCGTTTGTTGTAGGCATGAGCCCTGCCTGCGGGTGAATGGAATGGATCAAGCACCGGGAGGAGCGTCAATCTCTAGGAAAACAAATGGGTTGTATGTCACTTGTACTCGTTTGGTCTGGACTCGACATTTGGCACTGCAAACTCAGCTAGAGTAGACACTGAAATCAGCTCAGCGGCGGGAAGAGGGGGCTCCTCCAGGTGATGACTACCTCTCCGTTTCCTTGTACTAACCAGTGCTAATTTTATCACAGGACGGCAAGGCCTCCATCATTTCTAGTTCCTGGCGCAGCTCGAGAGGTGCCTCGTGGCCTCCATGTGCACTGGAAATGTCCCGTAGCCAGTCCAGTCGGGGAGCCAGTGGAGGAATGCAACAGCTAGCAAAGCGACTCATACATTATCCGCAGAGCAAGATAAACATTGACAACTTCGCCATGGCATCAGGGAAGGCCGATGCGAGATAAACACCTTCGTGTTCACTGTGACAGTGTTGGATGGTCCAACTTGAGACTGGTCTCCTGCGGCAGTCCAGTCTGCCCCTTCTTTCTCGCTGGTGCTGGAGCGCCAATTTGGTTGACCCTCTCGCCCGTCGATGTTGATTGAGCTGGGGGTGGCCGCCATTGGAGACGATGAAGTGGCCGATTTAATCTTCTCTTCCGGATGATTATGGAACCATCCACAAATCTCGGGCGGTTGGAGTTGCAGATTCCCAAAGCTCGCCAACAATGAGGTCTATGAACTTGCTCTCGGCCATCTAAACTGTCACACCGTCAAAGGCGGCTTCTTCAGACATGGCGAGGGGAAACATGGTATCATAGGCTCCTCGCTCGCGTAGCCCCTTTGAGAGCCAGGACTGATGGCACACGGCGAAGATACGTTCTGCGGCCTGGCTGTCAATTTAAAGGGGAATTGGAGACAGTGATTCGCGGGATACAGCAAGCGCACCCGCCCCTCCCGCCCCCCTCCAAAAAAAAACAAAAAAAAAACAAGTCCCTTAACCACCCTGAACCTGAATGAGATGGCATAGTACAAGTCACCGCCCGGAGATGGATGATTGGAGATACGAGACGCAGTCTCGCCATGTCTGGAACTCGCTGTGGCTAAAACGGACGTAGATGTATGTTCATGTCGTCTCTGGCGGCCGGTCGCCTTCACTTACGGCGCATTCGGTAACACCAGTAGAACAGGTCGGCGTCGGTGGCCCTGAGCTTGGGCGCGGGATGCTTGGCCATGATGTCGATATCAAAGGGCAAAGACGGGACGTCGAATCGCGTGGTCGAGTAGCTCAGCGAGATCCAAACGCCGTCTGGGGCGAGGCGGTCTCTGATGCCACAGACCATGTGTAGCAAGGGAGCCTCGCCGCCGCACGAGACGGCGTCGGCGGCGCTCTTGTCGATGATGAGGTCAAAGACGTCATGGCCGAGGTCGGGGGCGTGGGCGAGCTGGGTGACGTCGGCGACGACGTAGCGCGTCCTGGCATCGCCGAAGGCCAGTTCCTCGAGCTGGCGGCCACGCTGAGCGGCGAGAGGTTCGTAGTCGAGGTTGGTGACGTCGACGAAGCCTCGGCGCCGCAGGCGAATGTGCAAGTCGCTGGTGCCGGAGCCAACATGGAGAATGCGGGCCGACGAGGCGTCGAGAGCGTCGAGCTGCGGACGAAGGACGGACATGAATTCGTCCGAGGGCATGAGCCACTCGAAGGCCGTCTCGGTCGTGAAGCGATTGCGCCAATAGCTCTGCTTGTGGAAATCAGGCGGCATCGTTCTCGTGTTGCCTCTTTCAATACCAGCCGAATAAGGCGCCCGGACAATGACCTGCGGGAAAGGCAAGAATGGACTTGGTGTGGGCTGCGTCCCGGTTCTGTAGACAGATCCGGATACGTAGGCACGTTATGGATTCCGATCCAAGAAGCGTGCAAGAGGCGAACCTGGACGGTTGAAGGGCGGAGGCAAGCTATTCAAGTCATCGGTGGACTGGCGGCGCTCAAGGAGGACTTATGGGACGGAGCGTGGGGCCTAGAGATGGCGGGCCGCAGTAATGGCGGACGCAGCGAACGAGCTTTCGGCAGGAAAGACATGGAGAACGAGAGGAAGACAAGAGACCAAGTGACTGCGAGGGCGACGGCGAGGGAGAGGAAGCCGGAGAGGCGATAAGACGGTCGAATAGAAGGAGAATCGGGGCTGGCGCGGTCTCAGGATTGGAAGTCTTAAAGTTCCAGGACGCCATCAATTTCAGGGTCCTGCCGCGACTGGCTGATTCGTGCAAGCGCCACGATGATTGGGCAAGAACGTCAAAAATAGAACGGGATAGGAAACACGAGCGAACAAGCGAAGAGAGAGAAAGAGAGGATGGCGATAGTAAATAAATAATAACAAGAACCAATGATGCTACGAGGAGAATCGAGGCGCAGCCAACCGGAAAGCCTCGTCCCCCACCCCAGCCCACCAGCGGCATCCTGGCAACTCAGCGACGCGGCCCCGCCAGAGACTCAGCCACGGGGCTCACGAGGTGCCTGCCGCTCTTGTTCACCCACCAACCTCGCCCACGTTTCGGCTCAACAAGCCATGGACTGACGGGACGCGCCATCCTCCGCCCCTACTTCTTCTCCTCTCTTCCTCTTCTTTTTTTTTTCCCTTACGCCTTGGCATTCTCTCGCTCTGCCTCTGGCCTCGCTCCCGTCACTTCTCAGCTCCTAGTCTTTTCTGTCGCTCGCTGCCCGAAGCCTACAGTACGCGATCCCTCCCGCTCCCCTCCCACCAGGCTCGACTCCTCTGCAGACCTCGCGGATCGGCCCGAGACTTGCTTGGACAGGAACCGACCGAATACATCCGTCGCCATGGCGCCTCGGGCCCTGCTGCCGAACGTCAGCTTCGACGAAAGCGACAGGCTCCATCTTCTCGCCGCCCGCGACCTTCAGAACCCGACGCGCACGCAGCAGATCACTTTGGGCGTCATCGCCGTGTACGTCGTTGCCATCGCCATCCTGTGGAACGTCCCGTATCTCAAAATGATCCTCTGGCCCTTCAAGGTGAGTTGGCTTCCGCCGGCCCGGCCGCCAAATCGTCGCCCTGCCGCTAATCTCCGGTGTTCCTCCAGATGCTCGTCATCGCATTCCACGAATTCGGTCATGCCATTACCGCTGTCCTGACCGGCGGGAAAGTCAAGTCCATCAGCCTCGATCCCAACGAAGGCGGCGTCACTCACATGCAGGGCGGCATCAGCGCCATCACCCTTCCCGCCGGCTACCTGGGCTCCTCAATCATCGGGGCCCTCCTCACCTTCTGTGGCTTCAACATCGTCGCCTCCAAGATAGCCAGCATTGTCCTCGGCGTCTGCTTCCTTCTCACCCTATGGTGGGGCAAGCGCGACTGGCTTACTATCCTCACCGTACTGAGTGCCGTCGGCCTTCTTGTGGCTTGCTGGTTCATCGTCCATGCCGAGGCGCTCCGCTTTGTCGTCCTCTTTATCGGCGTCATGTCCTCTCTGTACAGCGTGTGGGACATTTGCGACGACTTGATCCTCAGAAAGGTGAACTCGTCCGACGCCAGCGTCTTTGCCAAACGCTACGGCGGCTCTTCTCAGTGCTGGGGCGTCATCTGGTCCATCATCTCGATTCTTGTCATGGCCGTCGGCATTGTCGCCGGCCTGGCTGCCTTTTCTCAGTCTTTTGAGCAGCAGCAGCAGGACTCGCAACACTTCCTTCCCACCTAAGCGATGTTATGTACCAACGGCGGCTTTTTGGCGCAAGCGCGGCGTCTTGACTGATGGCCGCGGGCGATTACGCGACTACGTTGATACTTGGCTGCTTCGATGCGCAAGGAGGAAACTTGCCTTTCCCGCAATGATACGTCTGACGAATGATACCCATCCTCCTCTATTCACTGTTTATCTCCTGTTGCACTGTTTCCCTATTCACCCCCTCCCTATTCCCTACTAGAAACCCGAACCCGCTTTGCAGGATAGCGTCTTGCGGTCCCAATAAAAGATGCATCTACTCGTTCGTGGTTTGCGAGAATGATTGTTGTGTTGGATCTTAATAACTATTTGCATAGCACCTCGATGTCTCCCGTAGAGCTATGTACATTCCAACGGAGAGTGCCTCGTTTTCTGGCGAAGGAAAAAGGTCAAAGACTGTGAAACAAGAAGCTGAACTATCTGCACAGCATCTTGATATCTCCTGCAGAGCTATATACATGCCTTCTGGCCAGGGAAAATGGTCAAAGACTGTGGAATAAGAAGCTGAACTATATGCAGGAATGGTGTGACGACAGGGAGCAGAGAGGTGCCGACGCCAGCCGAGTATACACGCATCACCGGCTCCAGTATACACAAACGTCTATCCTTCTCGGCAGCCCGTCACGCCTGACAGTCTTGCGGCGGAGACTCGCCCAGGTGGTCAGGAGAGATCGGCAACGACCTCGGCGAGGAAGCCGTTGTTGGCGTAGAGCTGGGACATGTCCCACATCATGACGCCGCCGAAGCTGCTGTACTTCCTGGAGTACTGGATGGCGGCGCGGAGCTTGTCGCCGGCGACGTAGCCGCCGCCGGCGCCGGCGGCGGCGGGGATGCCGAGCAGGGCCTTGACGTTGGGGTTCTTGCTGCCGCGGGCCCAGGTGTCCCAGACGTCAAAGTTGAAGGCGTTCTGGGTCTCGGCGCCGGGCTGGAAGTTGGCGACGCCGCACCAGTTGTTGTAGAACTGTATCATGACGAAGTCGAAGGCGACGGCGTCGAGCGTCGAGCCGACGGCGGCGTCGGGGAAGACGCACTGCGGCGCCGCCGTCAGGTAGACCTTGCGGCCCCCCGCCCCGTCCGCCAGCCGCCGCAGCCGAGCCCCGAACGCCGGCAGGTTGTTGGTGGCGGCCTCGAAGTCGAAGTCGAAGCCGTCGACAGCGGCGGCGCCAAACGGCCGGCTCACGTTGCTCCGCGTTTGCACGGGGCCGAACATGGCCCACACCAGCTCTGCCGCCTTCTCGGCCTCGCCCGCCGACGGCCAGCCGCCCTGGCTGTAGGTCGCGCCCCCGAGCGACAGGATAATCGTCTTGCCGTACTTGGTCTGGCAGGCCGTGATGTCCTTTCTATGTTTTGGTTTCCGTCTCGTCAGCGCCCCACACGCCTTTGTTCTCGCGAAAGGGGGGGGGGGATGCCACCACGCACTCGATCTCGGGGCATTTGAGAAGGCTTGGATTTTCGGGAAACGTTTCGCACTTGTCGCCAGCATTGGCAAAGTTGACAATGGGCGGCGTGACGCCGTTCATAAAGGCGAGCGGGATGATCTACATATAAGTCGACGTCAGTTCGCCTCGCTCGCTTTCGCCACCGCGGTTTCGCGGCACCCTTCAAAAGACTTTTGGCATCACTCGTCGTGTACTCACGTTGATGTCAGAGTCTGGAGAGCGAGGGGCCAAGTTCAATGTGTCAGCCTCTGGGCCTCTCATGAGCGCCGCCAAGGGCGGCGAGACTCACTCTCGCAATAGTGGGCGAGATTCTTTTGGACGTTGGGGCCGGATCCTTGCCCATACGAGTTTTGTCCTAAGAAGGAGTTTCAGTAAAGGGCATTTGTTCGGGGCCATCAGATATCGTTTCTCACCCCAGTAGATGGCCATGTTCTTGGATGACCCTGGGTCGAAGCCGGCTAGGACCGAGGGGACGAGGGCAAGCAAGCTCGCGGCCGAGGCCGAGGCCACGGAGCGGATCGAAGGCGACATTTCGGAGAGAATAACAGTCACCGATGTCAGAAAAGGGGCGGAAGGCGACGATGAGCAGATGAACGGCACATTCAACTCCAACATGTCGTACTTGACGTCTATATATGGCTCCGAGGACGGCAAGCCGAAACCACCCCCCCCGCCCCCCTAAAGAGGCTTCTGCAGACGTTCACGTCGTCTCTCTGCTGCCGAGGAATCCGCACAACTGGAAGCACCCCTTATGTCACGTTGGACCCTGCCACGCCGGTTACATGTCATCTCATCGAGTCCCCACGGAGCGTGAGCGAAACGTAGATGCCAGGAGCCCGCGCCGCCACGGCGTGATGTCTTCAAACATGCGACACAGTCTAACGTGATGGCGGTGGGGTATAAGGGGGGGAGCTCGGTGGCCTAGCTGACGAGCGAAGGGGGCGTATGTCACAAGCAGTCCGCCGTGGGCAGCTGAGGTAAGAGATAGGGCGTCGGCAAAAGCTGAACGACGATGGGGCCGTTGTATGTGGCACGTAGTCTTCTTGGTGGTGGCCAGGGACAAGATCCGAGGCCTCAAGGGGTGAGTGGCGGCGGGATAGCCAGGATCCACGAAGATGGGCGGAATCCATCTGAGAAGACCCCGTAGAATGGAACGCCAAAATAACTGCTTGCCCGTGAGCCGTTCGCTTTGAGGGTGTGCTTTACAGGCAAGTGGAAGATTTAGCTTCCGGATTCGATATCGAGGCTGTCGCAGCGGTCGGGACCATGTCCCAGTCTGGGACGAGCGCATTGCTTGGCCGGATAAGTGCCCCCTGGGCCGATATCTTCAACTATCCGATGTAAGATAGAGTCGTGAGGCACATAAGGCTGGGGCGAGTTCATGGTGCCTGGGAAAGTAATGAGCAGCTTACCACCTTCAATAGCTGGCATTCCAACCCTAGACGACGCTGTTGTCTGCTCTTCGATGCCGTTCCAAAATTGGCGAGGACAGGGTGTGCTGGACAAAGTCACGGAGATGACGGTTCTGAGAAGGGAAGCTGGAGGAGATTGCTTGATTTGCTTCGGGCAAGATTTCCGCTACAACGTGAGTGTGTGTGTGTGTGATAGAGGGGAGAAGGCGAACAAGCGTCAGCCTCATGGCCTTGGAACGAGGGAAAAGGATATGGGAGCCCATCTCGTGACAGCAGATGGAGGGCCAGAGTACAGAATAGCTCCGGCCAATCAGAACCGAAACGAGCAGATGACGCCAGATGTCTCTCTGAAGACCTGTGCTGGGGTTTAGGTCCATGGAGTAGGAGGGCCGGCGCATCGTGGCCAGCTTCCCGGTTCGGAATAGGGCCATGGGGAGTCAGTGACGGGGCCGGCTCGCGTCCCTTGGCAGCATCGGAGCCCACCCCGAGGCCAGCCATGGAAGCCAAGGGCCGACTGAAGCCGTTCGGCGACATCTCAATTTGGCTCGCAGGCGGCTGACTGGCCGTCACGGCTCTTGCCGGCTATATTCGTTGAAGGATGTGCTGACGATGGCTCACGCGAGAGACAGAACTGGTGTTTGTCGGGCACTGAGGCGAGGGAGCCACAGCTGACGAGTAGAACATGTCTCTCCCGGAACCTCGGTGTGAAGCCGTTGGATGGCGATAGCGCTGCGTCAGCAGATGCCCACGGGACAGCCTCGACCGAGGTGGCCAAAGGGGGGATGAAGCGGCCAAGGAGGGGGGACGAGGGGGGTCGACGGCTGTTGTGCATCCAGTAACCGCGGCAGTTGGCGTCAGCCTGCTCAGGAGTCACGATGACCCCGATCTCGAATCGCCTTGGTGATGCTGTGACAGGAGGAAGACGGATGCTCCCTCTAGGGTCCTGTAGGCAGGCAGGCAGGCAGGCAGACAAGCAAGCAGTCCGGGTCGGCGCCTTGATCGGTCACCTGACGAAGCAGCCGGCTTGATCACGCCCCGCCTTCACCCGCCTTCTTTCTCTTTGACTCGGGGCTTCCATGTCGAGGGCGTCGAGAACGGCTGCAAATGGTAGGTCGGCATCGGCAGGTCTACAAATGTCGGTAGGGATCCCGGACATCGTGCCGTCGCCAGCACGTTGACACAACATCAAGCCGGAGCTGCGGATCGATCAGCCAGCTCACCAACGCCATACAGCCCCAGCCTACGAGCCGAAGAGGGGGGCCCAACTCACTCCGGCCATCATCGACGGCTTCGCTGTCGTTCTCCGGAGGGGGAAGGGGGGCTCTCGAGCGGCAGGGCTTGCGGGCCGTCGCGATCTGCCCATCGAATCGGCAGCCTTCGATCGGGCTCCCGGCCGTCCGAGCACGCTGTTGCCCGGCGCGCCGAAAAGGTGGAAAGGAGCGGCCAGGCATGCGCTTCGTCCGCGTGCGAGGCTCGAGAGGTGGGCGTCGACCGGCCCGTCACTTGTTGCCTCCCCCCCGCCGCGCCGATTGGCGCGAAAAGCATCATGAGGTAGAGGCGCCAGCCGCCATCCCGTCCCATGTCCGTCGAAGCTTGGGATGCCCGGCATGCAGGCTGGTGCATTAACGACCTGCTACCAGCGGTAAGACAGGCTGCCAGGCATCCTCGACTGTCGAGCCGTGATCCCGGTCGCCGGCCCGCCCCACGAGGCCCAGGACGCCATATCTGTCCCCCAATGAAGAGAGCCGTAACGTTACCACTTGCTGGCTATGCCCTTCTCCCGTCTCGTCGTCGCCTTCATGTTGCCGCCGCGCTGCTAGTCCTATGCAGGCTATGCTATGTGTCGTCTGTCCTTCGCTCCGCTCCGCCTTCGCCTGCTTTTCTCTGCTAGGGACGGCCCTTTCTCCTCTTGCCCCGTCCAAGTTAGCTCCCCATGGAAACCTTTGGCACGTGTAACTTTAGTTTCGACTACCTTTGCAAGTTGTAGTGTATATACGGATATGCTCCCTCGAGGTCACGATGCTCAATATTGTTATTGAACAAGTCAGTACGTCTGACACTCCCCTTTCTACATCTGTCGATTGCGCATCTGCATCTGCATCGCCGTTTATTTTTCGCAACCTACCGTGTTCATCTGTCGGCCCGCCCATCACCTGCAGAACTTCCGAGGCTCGAGTCGAACTGAAACAATCTGGCCTAGCGTCGAAGTGTACTGTTTGTAGAGGCTCAAGTGATTATTTTCTCACAAGAGTGTTTGTTGTTGCCATATCCCGTTCAAAATGGATGGTGAATCGTTGTTGGTCCCGTCGATACAGACCACGTCTCCAATTAGCCAGTCCTTGAGCCATATATATCACATGGTTGTAAGATGGGCAAGCCTCTACTTCCCAACAGAGTTACTGCCTTTGTTATAATACAGATTATATATATACCCACATGGCAACCATGGATACGACGCAGTATGCTCAGTCTCGACTTCACTACCCAGGCACGGCACCCGTCGCCTTGGGATAACGTTGAAGACCGTCATCTCCAGAACCCCTCGCGGTAGCTTATATTCCGTGACTAGCATTACCACTCGACCGAACATCATGGATCGGGGTACACCGGATCTGTCGGCGGGCAACTTGGCCATCCCAGATTGCTCGACTGTTCTTTACGTTCTTGTTTGGGCCGGAAGCCCCAAGAGGTATCTGTGCCCTCAGTGCCATCCCGTCAAGCGCCGTCCCTTACTCACAGCTGGTTCCCTCCGAGCCGCTTTAGTTGACCGCCCGACGATGTCCATATGCCGACGCTCGATTCCTAAGTAGAAAAAGATAGTCGCGGCTTGGAAAAGCCCAGGCGTCGATCATCGCAAAGTCTCCTTATCGGCCGCCTTGGGGTTTCGCTGGCTCCGAAGAGCCTATGTGGTCGGGTCGCTGGGTGACGAGGCTGCGAGCGAACCATGCCGCGACGCCTGGCAGATCTTCGCTTCCCAACGCCGAAGCCGTTTCTATTTGCCAGATAGTCCCATACTCGCCCATACCAGGACTACCATCGCCCCCGGCGTCCCCGGCCGCCGCCGCCGCCTCCTCCTCCTCCAAAGCCTCCACGCCCGCCACCGGCACCGCCGCCGCCGCCGGCCATGCCTTGGTCGAAGCCATAGCCGCCCTGGTTGCCGCCAAAGACGCCCCCAAAGTTCTGTGCTTGGTTGGCCTGGGCGCCTGCACCGCCCATGCCGTTCTGCATGCCGGAAAACATGGCGTTCATCTGGCTTGGGTCCATCTGGGAAGGGTCCATGCCAGAGGCCATCATTTGCTGCATCATGGCCTGCATCTCGGGCGGCATCCCGTCCATGCCCGACATTCCGCCTCCGCCACTGCCCCCGGCAGCGCCAGGCATGCCCATACCCCCCATCATCATCATGTTGAAGTCGTCCATCATCTTTTTATTGTTGGCGGCGAATGCGTCGGCCCCGAACTCACCTCGCACGCTCTCTTGTTTCGCCGCGTAGAGCGCCCACGTGAACTCGTCGAAGCCGTAGTTGAAGTAGTCGCTGATGTCCGTGCCTGGCTTCCGCCAAGGCTTCTCGTTGTCGGGGATATCTGCGTTGCGACATGGGAGTCAGCAGGTCGCGGCAATTGACCCTGGAAACGGTCATGGCCAACTAACCTTCGTCGATGTTGACTTGTGTTATGGGTTTTCCGGCCGGCGCATATACCGGGTTTGCGTTGATGTCGATGGTTGATTTGGATGCCGCTGCGGACGTCTGATCTGCACTGGGCGTCGCCACTGCGACTGCGCTGGCCGGTGCTCGTGACGCATCGTCCTTCTTTACTGATGAGGGCTTGGCAGGAGTGTCTGTGGAAGTCGATCGCTGTGGGATATTTCGAATCTCACTGTATTTGGATTGTCTACCCATGAACCAGTCAGCCTTGCCGTCGCGTTGCGCCATGGTCTTCTCGTGGGGTCAAATACGGTGGGGGGGCAGCCTTGGTGCCATCTTTCCGCTCGGTGATGATGTCTATGTCCTGGTGCAAGAGCCATCAGCAATGTGAGTTCCGTAACCAAGTTATCGGGGCCCGAAGCTACGCACAGAGTCGTCATCGTCCTCGTCCATTGCGCCACTCTCGTCTTCCTCCTCCCCCTCCTCTAGCTCCTCCGTCTTGGATGATGTCGGCTTTTGCTCTCCAACATCGGCTTTGGGCTCTTCCGGCTCGTAGATGTCGTCGCTCTCGTCCATCTGTACTTCGTGGTCGGCCATGATTGCATGCTACCAACAGGTCGATGTGCCGGCGGCCAGGATCGCGATCGAGTTCGGCGCAAGCGATGGAACAAATGAGCTGGCTGGGCCGATGTTTGTCCGGGCCGACTGGCTGCAAGGCTTGGCTTGGGTGGAGATACTAGACGGACAACTCTTAGTGCTACCTGGAGCTTGGCCCAAGTTTGCGCGCCACCGTTCCTCATCGGACAAAGAGAACCAGACCCCTACAAAAAGACGATAGAGGCTCCAGTGCTCCACCCTACTTTGATTCTTCGCTACTCCAGGCCCACGATCCCTTCTCTCCTCCATGCGCCCTTGATCTAGCTGCCTCGCCCGAGCCCTTTAATGTCTCTGGCGCGATCGGCTAGCGGGCCAAGCGGTCTGACAATCAACACCGGCGCCGCGAACACGCTGTAGGTAGCCAACCACCTAGCTTCCAACTGCCCGCCGATCCGAGGCTATCTCACTCCCTATGCTTCTTTGCTGCTGGAAGACCGCACCACGGCTTCATTTCCAATACCGTCGCGTCGGATGCCCAGGGACTGACGCACCTGATTCGCAGTGGAGCATCATCGTCACAACCGGTACCGACAGCAAGCGGTCTCTCAGGATCCAATAGCGCGAATCCGGCCACTTCGATCTCGGGCGCCATGGCGACCACGGGCGGACTGTTTGGGGCGACGCAGCCAAAATCGGGCACGAGCATCTTCGGTTCCTCCTCGGCTGCGACTGCGCAGCCGAGCTCTGGCGGAGGGCTTTTTGGCAGCAGCAATGCTGCCTCTCAGCAAAATCAACAGACCACAGGAGGGGGCTTGTTTGGCAGCAATGCACCGCAGCAGCAGCAGCAGCAGCAGCAGCAGCCAGCAAGCGGTGGCTTGTTTGGAAGCAACGCGCAACAGCAGCAGCAGCCAGCAAGTGGTGGCATGTTCGGAAACACTTCCAACACGCAGCAACAACAAACTTCCGGAGGGGGGGGGTTGTTCGGCAACGCAAGCGGCCAGCAGCAACCGCAGCAGCAGACGGGAGGACTCTTCGGACAGACGAACCAACAACAGCCAGCGCAGCCAAGCGGGGGCCTGTTCGGCGCATCTATCGCGAACACCCAGCCGTCAACCGCAGGAGGACTCTTTGGCCAGTCGCAGGCTAAGCCGTCCGGAGGTTTCTTGTGGGTGCCAATCGCCAACTGCTCATGTTTCGATATCTGACGGGAATTGTCTGTAGCGGCCAAACACCGGCACAGCAGAATCAAGTAACAAGCCAAGTTCCCGCCGTCCAGATGAATTATGACAATCTTCGACCGCGCACGAGATTCGACGATCTAGCCCAACCCGTTCAAGACGAGATTGCACTCATCGATAAGGGCATCCAGCGCGTAATCAAAATGAAGGATGAGATTGGCGAGTTCATGCCACAGCACGAGAAAGACATTGAGCAGCTGGGGCGCGACGTCAAATTCGTTGAGTCCAAGTTCCGCGCGGTGCAAGTCGCCCTCAACCGGGATATACAGACTGTCAAAGTGCTCCAGGATATGACGAAAAAGAACATTACTGATGCACAACTGTCTTTCAAGGCCACCGATAACCTGAAACTACCCACCCACTACCACCAAACGGGCCTCTTCGCTGGCCCGGCCCCGTCATCAGAGTCCAATTCAGCGGATGCATCGTCGACGCACGCCAGCGCCCAAGATCTCATTACATACTTCAATCGTGTATGTGACGACGTCGAGAAGTACAAGAGGCGGCTTGACGAGTACCGCGCCGAGATTGAGCGCGACATGCCCGGCGTCGAAAATGGGCTATACGAGCAAATCAGAACATTCCGCGACAGGAATGCTGCCGTCGGCGGCGCGGTGCAGGATCAGCTGGGACAAGTCCTCTCGGCACTGCGAGAGACGGGCAACGCCATCGTTGCTCAGGCAGGTCAGATTGCCGATACGAGGGAGAGGCTGTCGAGACTACAGGCCGGCATTTTGGACAGCGGTATGTACACCGCGAGCGTGGCAGCATGACGAATGGCTCCACGTCGGAACGACAGGGGCGAGGCGGTCACATCGATGACTCCAGAGAACGGACGAACAGGAGCCCGCCTCCAGCGTTAAGCGCAGTCGAGGTCCTTTCGCCCTTGGTGTTGAAGCAAACGTCGAAAGAACGGCGCTGGACTAGCAGAGACAACATCCAGCGTTGTCACGTCCGGTCGAGAGACAGGGCTACTGGCACGGCACGGTGTATGCCTCACGACACGCGCGATGAATGGATACTTTTCCAACCCGTCACCCTGGCTTAGCCGGAGAGACTAGTAGTGTGTAATGGAAGAGGCTTCGAGGCTAGATCCAGGGCCTCTCGCATCAGCTTAACCCCAAGCCTGTATCCAGAGGAAAGGACAAAACCAGAGCCGCAACGGGCAGAGATTTGAACGAAAGAGAGCTTGACGAAGATATCCTCCCCATTGCGCCGGACGACCTTCTATGTAGCTTTTCGAGCATGGGTATCATGATGTCCGCCGCACATTGCCGTTGAGTGGTTCAACGGGCACGCCTCAAGCCGTGGCGCCGCCTTCTCTCTCTCACGTCCTAACTCAGTAGGTGCCCTCTCCGTCGTCGCCGTCGCCGTAATCGTCACCCATTTCATCACCGTTGTCGAAATAGTTCTCGGCGTCGTAATCGCCAGCATCCTCGTCGTCGTAGGCCTCGTCCTCCTCTTCCTCCACCAGAGCCTCTTCCTCGTCCAGTTCGGCCGCCTCGTCGCCGTCGTCATCAGGCATGGCGTCGAGCCTCTCGAGCAGATTCCTCTTGGCGCCGCCGCCGCCATCGTCGTCGAAGTAGTCGCCGTCGAGCGAGGGCATGCCAAAGGCGGCCTCGGCGTTGGGCAGGGCACTGACCCTGCTCAGCTCCAGCCGGCGCTTCTTGCGCACGCCGCCGTCGTCCGGCTCAACGGTGTCGAGCAGCTCGGCGGGGAAGAGTTCGCGGCAGACGGGCCGGGCCGACCAGTCCGGAAGGGCGCGCTCCTCGCGGACGAACTTCTGCGAGTAGGTGGGCACGGCGGTGAAGGGGTCGAGCGACGCCTTGTTCTTGACGCCGTAGTGGGCGTTGGTCTGCGCCTGGCCGTAGAGTTTGCGCGGCGCCGTCGGGTCGTGCAGCGAGGCGCGCTTCGACGTGTAGAGCGGCGACGCGTGCATCTGGTGCCGCAGCAGGAGGAAGTACTGGATCCCGGCCGATTCCCGCGCGCTCAGGTTCCGGGGCGTGGGCACGATGCGATCCTGTCGGCGGCGGTCAGTCGACGGACAAGCTGCGTCGCCGGCGGCTCGGCTCTCACAGGGAACAGGTCCGAGGGGCGGGCGTCGGGCTCGTCGCCCGTGTCCCAGGGCACGTTGGGCCGGCCACCGCCTCGCGCTCCTCCGCGGCCGCCCCTCCCGCCTCGCCCGCCTCTCGACATGATTGATTGTGCCCGGCGGGCTGCTCTGTTGCAGGGGAGGAACCTCCCGCTACAGAGATGAGTTTGCGGAGCGACGGCAGAACACTTTTCCGGCTGGGGTGATCGAGCCGGTTTGGAGGAACGAGATGATGGACAAGGGCGAAATCTGTGGTAGTTTAGACGCGAAGTTATAAAGATCCATGGACGTTGGCGGGCCGGGTAACCCCGCTACCCTTTTTTTTTCTAAAAAAAAAATGGAAGTCCTCACTTTCGTACCGCGCCAGGCTGCGTCATCACCCCGCGGCCTTGGAGAAGCACATCCTCCTCCATCTTTCCTCACCTCCTCGCTCCAAAGACCATGTCCTGGCGATGACAGCCAGCTGCAGCCACGGTTCTTCAACACCCATTCTGGAAACTCTAGACGGCCGGGACCAATGACGGAGAGGACCGTTCCCACTCTCTCGATGGACAACGTGCCTATTTCCGGCCTGCCTGAGCTGCACGCTCACCTGCAGGAGCTCGTCAACGACGCGGCGCTGCCCATCAACGCGAAACTGCTGGATGATGTCGAGCTCCAGCTCACCGGTGGGCGCAACCAGCGATGCTTGGCGAAGACGGACAGTGCCGCGGCTAACAGTAGCCGCTCTCTAAGAGGACAACATCCCTCCGCTCCTCCCGACCCTGCTGCCCCCGCTCTCCCAGATCCTGCGATCGACCTCGCAGGACCCGACGCCTCTCCTCTCCCTCACCATCAAGCTCCTCACGCCTCTTTCGCTCCCGCAGGCGCTCGCCCTCGCTGACCCACCGTCGCTGCTGACGGCCCTGCGCTCCCCCCTTCCCGGAGCCAACCTGCTGGCCCTAGCCATCCTGCACAAGGCCGCCGGCTCCGCCGCCGACGCCGCGCTCCTGAGCACGCTGCCGGAGGTGGTCGAGGAGCTGGTCCGCCGATGGCTCGAAAGCCCCGATGTCGGCGTGGGCGAGCGCGCCGCCAAGGTTCTCGGCGACATGTTGGAGGTGGACTGCGACGTTGTCGAGGCCAACGGCTGCAGCGCGAGCCAAGCGACCGGCTCCGAGCTGGTCAAGCGCCGGGCGCCGGGCCACGCTCGACTCTGGCACCTGATCCTCCAAAGCCGACCCAACCTCTCGCTCATCCAGTACCTCTGCACCCCCGACGAAAAAGAGCGCCGGTCGATGCGTGATGTGACCATCTCCCAGGGCCGCGTCCTGCGGCTACTACCGCGCCTCTGCGCGCTCAACATTGGCCCGCTGAGCCAGACACTGTTCGCGGACATTTTCCTCGTCCCCGCGGCCACGGCGCGAGAGACCGGTCAGGGGCTCCTCCAGTGGGCCGCGCTGGCAATGGTGGACAAGTCGGACGTACTCATGCACCTGAACCTGATCGACTTCTTCGAAACCCTTGTCAGCATCATCCGCGTGTCCGACAGCTCCCCCCGCAAGCACGTCACGGTGAAGAACCTAGTCAAGGCTGCCGTTCGGGCCGACCAGGACCTGGAGTCGGCCCTCAGAACGCTGCCCGACCGGACGGTGGAAGAGGAGGCGGAGGCGCTGAGGAGATACATCGTAGACCTTCTGGCTTAGGGCATCTTCACCCGCGCGCGCCCTGCCGACACGGCGTTTGGCCACTTCGACATAGACCACGTCAGGTGTCCCCGACGGGCCCGCCTCCCGTGTACTGCCCGTAGCGGCAACGGACAGAACCTGTCCGGATAAGCAGCCTCTCAGCGCAAGTCTTGTGCTGGAAACGCCAACAGGCTCGACAGGCCATAGGATGCGCTCTTCACCTACATGAACGACCGGGACAGACTTCGCACTCGAGTATAGGGACCCCATGGTTAGAAGCCGACGATGACGGACTGGCGGGACAGGCTCCAGCGGTAGGCACACATGTGACTTGCCCCCGCGGGGTAACATTGTATGTACGAAGTAAAACAACAAGGCATCTTTGTATCCTGCCATCTCCAGGTGAAGCCCGTCACCGACATGGACATCTCTACTCCGCCAAGGCAGTCAAGCCAGACCGCCGCCCTCCCTCTACAAAGTGCCGAAGCGGCTCCCGCGACCTTTGAGAGAGTCTGCGCCCCGGCATCTCTCGCCAACCCCCCCGAACGCCATGTCCCGCCCGGCCCAGCGTGCCACGAAGACCCCGGACTTTAACGGGCGCCGGGTCGAGGGCTGGGCGTCTGGACGTGGGGCTGCAGTCGGTGGATATGAAGCACGGTTTCTTTTCGTACATGGTGAGAGGCGGATACATCCTGCGTGTAGCCCGCCCGTCTCAACTCCCTTCTCCAACAGGAACAACCCCTCTTGTCTCGCCTCTCCCCATTCTTTTACTCTCTGTGAAGCCCCTACAGCATTCTCCGCGCGGCGGCCTCCTTGTCGCTGGCCGCCCCCTCTCGGAAATCGCTCACGACGCTGTCGCGCCTCAGGTCGCCTGCCTTGGTCATGCCCTCGATGCCCAGCCCGACCTCGCCGACGCGGCGCAGGACGACGAGGAGCGCGCCTCGGAGGTCCTGGCCCAGGTCTTTGCTCAGCAGCTCCACCACGAGCGGGTAGAAGCCCTGGATGTGCGTCCGGAAGGCGTCTTCGGGGAAGGTTGCGTAGCCCTCGAGCACGTCCACCACCACCGGCCGCCACGCCATGATGTTCCGGTGCTGGCTCTCCTCCACCAGGGACGAGTACCCGGCGATGATGTCCTTGCAGAGGGGGACCAGCGCCGCCTCGATGTCGGGCCTGCTCTCCAGCCTCTCGGCCGCGTTGTCCGCGAACATCCTGAAGAGGATGGAGACGTACGTCGCGGCCGACCCGCTCTCCTGCTTGAGCAGGTTGGGCGGCTGCTTCATGAAGCCCTCGCGCCAGAGCCGCATGCGCAGCTCCTTGTCCTCGTTGAAGCGGCGGGCGAATTGGAAGGACCGCTTCAGCAGGGCCATGAGCCGCAGGAGCTCCGTTGACGGGATGTGCGCGTATACCGTGTCGTTGCTGAAGAGCTCGTTGACCGTCTCGATCATGAGGAGCTGCAGGACGCAGCGGGAGATGATGCGGTTGAAGAACCGGCGGCGTGCCGCCGTCACAACCACTGGCTGCTGCTGGAGGTTGGACGAGGGCTTGAACTCCTCCAGGGGGTGGCCGCTGGTTCCCGTCGGGCTCTGCAGGTCGTCGTCTATCGGCTTCGGCGACGGCTGCCGGTTGATGGACTCGCCGTCGGACGTCGCTGCGCCGTCGTCGTTGCCGTTGATTCGCAGCGACTTCTCGTCCACGGCCGGCGGCGTCTCCGCCGACGGGCCGAGGCCCGTTGGGAAGTCGAACCCGTTCGGGGGGAGTGACAGCGATGCGCTCGGGCTCATGCTGGTTGCGGTGAACAGCTGATAGGCCGTCGTTCGCTCGAACAGTTCGCAGAAGGCCCCGACGATCTTGGTCCAGTGTTCCGCCGTGAACTTGGTCACGTTCTTCAGTATGAGCTGCTGCAGGCAGTTGCTGCCGATCCGCGCAATCGTGTCGTTTTCCTGGCAGATGCAGAGGGCCAGCAGCTCGAGGAACCTGTCGAGCATGTGCTCGAGTGCGTCGAAGTAGTGGGTGAAGAGCGTGATCATGTTGCGGAGCGCTTGGATCATGGTCGTCGATAGCCAGACGGACAATTCCTCATGATTGAGCACGTTGGTCATTTCCGGCCGAGATCTCAAGACCATGAAGATCGGGTACAGCTGTTGCCGCCACAGGATGTCCCAGAACTCGGGCGAAAAGTCGCCGCCGTACTTGATGAGGGCCGCAAAGAAGTACTCCAGCGCATTGGACCGCACCTCGAGGTCTTCGCCCGTCATCAGCACGTCGTGGAAGGCGAACAGGATCGGGAACCAGAAGCCCTCTTCAAGAGACGTCTTCGTCTGCGACCGTTTCGTCGAATCCAGCGACCGGTTGCCCGAGTCCGCCTTTGCGTCTGCCTGCTTCGGCGGCTGGTAGAGCGGGCATTCGGGCGTTCTCAGCATTGTTGGTATGATCGACTTCAAAAGCTCCAGCGCGTTCAGGCTCTTCTTTTGGAATCTCATGTTTTTGGAAAACTCGGTCAGGCAAACTATCAAGTCTGTGAAGGCACCTTGCGAGATGACGACGCCGAGCTTGTCTTTGTAGACTTGGTTGACGTTCTCATACGCCAGCGTCACAATGCTCTCGTGCTGCTCTCGGGCCGCGACGGTGAAGACTCCAAACATGGTCCTCCAGCCGGAGCGGATGTTATCCCCCCGCGCCTGGATCATCTGGACGAGACATCGCAACACCAGGTCTTTGACCGTGACGTTGTGCGAGTTGGCGAGGACGAGCTCGAATGGTTTGAGGAAGTCCTTTTGGAATTTGAAGCCTGCCAACTCCTCGATCTCCAGGAACCTCATGGACAATTGCCGCAGGGAGTCCAGGGCAAAGAAGACGATGTTCATGTTGTTGTGGCATCCGACTTGGTTGAAGTGCTCGCCGAGGACGTCCCAGATATTGGTCCACTCGAACCTGACACGGTTCATGTTGTAGTAGCTAATCTCCACAATCTTCTGGAGGCTGTACGTCCGAGGGGAGTCGTTGGAGCCGGAGACCTTGATCTCGTCCCAGCTTACTTCGGTCAGCGCCTTGGCGAAATGGACCATGGCCTCGCCGGAAAGGTTGGCCGTGTTGGAGAAGATGCGGTCCACGCTGCGGATCAGCTCGTCCGAGCGGCTCTCCAAAGCAATTTCATGGGAGAAGCCTCGAGGTCCGGTGCCCGCCCTCGTACGGGGCCTCGACGGCCGCGATTGGTTGGATGATCGGGAGTCAGAGGTGTCGGTCCGAGAGGGCGGTATGAACCGCGCTTGGGAGACGTCCGGTATCGCATTCTCGTCCACGCCGCCGGTTATCAGCTGCAGCCGGTCCAGCTGGCTGATGCACATGAGGATATCCTTCCACGACTCGCGCAACAGGTTTCCCTCGGTCTGTCCCAGGTCGAGAAGGGCCTTGAGAGCCTCGATGTTCTTGGCCAGCATCTCTTGAGGGTTGTTGAGGTTGGTGGTGTTTTTGAGCACCGAAATGAAGGCCTCGCGAGGGGTTGCGAGCTCGAAGAGGCATGCTATCCTGGTCGCGAGTCTCATGCCCTCGAAGCAAAGCCTGCTGACCTCGATGTTGTGGGCCTTCTGCATCTGGCTGGAGAAGGCGGAGAAGAACGACATCCAGGTCACGTCGAACATGGAGCCGACGTGCTTGGAAGATGTCGCGGGAATGAACTTGGGCCCGGCCTTGGCAGCGCTCCGGCGCTGGCTCTTGAACAAGTTCTTGAAGAGCTGCTCGGACCGGAGGGAGATTTCTTCGGACTGTTGAACGTAGGCCTCGCGCTGCAAATCACGCCCGACGTTGGACAGCGCATGGCCCAGTCCGGCGGCAAGGCCAGTCGGCTGCGGACCCAGCGTGCCCGCCGCCGCCGCCGCCTCCCGCTCACTAGTGAGGACGATTTCGTTGGACGCAATCTCATCAAAGATGCTGATGAGGTACTCGTCCGGCAAGTCCGCGTTGTCGTTGATGCCCCGGTTGTTCTTGATAAACTCCTCCTTGCTCATCCGCTTGGCGATCTTGCTGCTGTGCTGGTCCGTGTTCAACATGATGACGGAGTAGGCCAGCACGTAGGCGGTATCTGCGTTGGCAAACGCGTTCGGATTCCCCATGACGTAGCGCTCAGCGAACTTGAGCATGAAGCGGTCAATCTTCTGCGCCTCTCCCGGGAGTCTGAAAGACTGCAGAAACTGCCGCAACGCGTCGACGAACCTCTTCCTAGTGAAGTCCATGGAGTCGACGAAGGCGTGCATGATGTCGATGTTCATCTGGTCTCCCTCCCCCAGGAACTCGCCAATCTGCGTCTTGTCCAGCTTGTCCTCCTTGAGGAGGAAATTGGCTATATCCTTGGGACTGCCACTGGGTATAAACCCATCCCGCAGAAGAAATTTGATGCCCTTCTTTGGCTTGAAGTTGAACTGCCTGATAGCATTCGTCAGCGCCGTCTTGCGCGCCTTGTCCTTCTCAAGCTGGTCCGGGTCGTCGTCGACTACGGGAGTCGGAGGAGGCAGCGGCACGTCCAGGCGGGAAGCGCTGTCGCTGGTCGTCGGGTCGATAGAGGGTCTCAGATCGTCCAACGATCCCCTAGTCTCGCCTTCCGTCTTGAGGTTCTCGCCGCCATCAGTCCGTACAGAAGCAGACCAGTCCGTCAAGGACCTCAGGGCCTCTACGAGAGCCTCCAGAGACAGGCGCTTCATGGCATACTCTTTGGGGTAATCCGGCTCGGTCTCCTGGGCCGGCACTATGTGAGCCACGTTCAGCGGAGGCGGTAGGATGCCCTTGAGCTGCCATTCGCTGGCAGGCGTCGTCTTGGCGCGAAGTTCCTCGTAGATCTGCTCGTGAATAGAGTTGATGGCGACTGGCGTGGTGGAGAACTTGGAGAGATCCTCGATTATGGTCTGGAACATGTTGTCCACGGTTTGATCACAGTCGTAGTTGAGGTAGATCTCGACCAGGGCCCGAGGGTCAGCGCACAGCCTGTTCAGGATGGTGACAAAGCAAAGCTTTTGCGACACGGGCGCATTACGCCTGGAGAGGAGAGCGAGATAGATCTCATTCAGGAACACCTCGATCTCTTTCTGCGGTTACAGTTAGCGGCCAGGGCATCACCACACAAACGGCGAAACGGGCAGCCACGACTTGCCTTGAAAGACGGGCGCAAATACTTGACCATGAGCCAGAATATCTCACAGCAAGCTTCAAATATACGGTCGACGGAGCTGGCGCCGTTTCGTGTGATGCTGAGGCAAAGGTAGAATTTGATGGCCTGCAGGAAAGACGTGGGCTCGTTGCTTTTCGAGTTTTTGATGGTGCACAGAGGCGAGGTGAAGACGGTGATGTTGTTGTTGAGGACGGTGTGGATAAGGTGGAGGGAAATGAGTTTGGAGCGCATAGGCTGTCCACGGAGGTCAAAGAGCTGGTCGGGGGAGAGAACTTTGGTGGACAAGTTGCAAAAGGAGCGAAAGACGAGATAGGCGTCACGGACGTATACTTCGTCCTCGGCATCAAGAGCGTCCTCGTCATCTTCTTCCTCGCATTCCCCCTCACCTTGTGTCGAAGACTCGAGTGTCTGCCGTCCTGAGGGGGAGGCTCCGGTCTCGTCCCTTTTGGCGGGGGTCAGCCTGGTGACCATGGTCGGGCCATCGCCGAGATTTGAGTCGTCGAAGCTCTTGCGATGCTCCAGGTCCTTGAGGGTGAGTTTGGCAGTCTCGCCGGGCGTCTCGGAGACAGAAGGGGTTTCGGCCCGAGAGGCAGGTGACTCGTCGTGGTCTGCACCGGGCTGGCCGGCGAGAGTGGCAGAATCCGGAGGGTCGAAGGTCACGTTGCTCGAGCTGTGCTTGAGGTTTCTCAGGGCCAACCTGGCCTCTTTCATGTGCAGCCTCGCCTTGACGCGCTCGAAGACGGTGCCAACCATCTGGGTCAGGGTGCCCTGTGCGACCTGCTGGTTGGCGGTGCTCCGGGACAGCAGGAAGACATTGTAGACCTGACGGACGGCCTTGAGCAGGCCCGCGCCATGGACGACGATCTTGTCGTTAAGAACGGCAGCCAGCAGGGACTTGACAATCTGCAGCTGGATCTCGACGGCCGTGGTCTCGCCCTGGAAGCAGTCGCATATTGTGTCGATGGCTCGTTCGATGAGGGGCGAGGAGGCAGGCCCGGGGGCGTCTTCCGAGGCATCTTGTCTGGCCTGAAGGGAGAAGTAGGAGTAGGAGATGAGCTTTCCGATACAGTCGAGGGCAGCCGTCGTCAGCTGGGCGTTGTTGGACTTTGTGGCGAGCTGCAGGGGCGCAAAGACGAGCTCGGGATCGGGAAGCTGGTCCTGCTCCTTGATGGCGTCGAGGGCCTTTGTGGCCGACTCGGCCAGCTGCTTGTTCCGCTGAGCATCTTTCGAGGTCGCGATGGCGTCCAGGGAGGACACGACGAACTTGAGTGAGCTCATCGGGGAGCACGATGGGGACCAGAGGCCATTCGCGAGCGATTGTAGACGAGGGGACGGGCTCCGGCAGCTTGGGGATGCAGAGAAGCGCAGGGGGGGGAGGAGAGGGGCGGTCCGGGACAGGAGGCGTTCAACCAGCCATTCAGTGATATGATGCTGAAGCTCGTTATGAGAGCAAGACGCGCGACGGATGCGCCCGGCTTGACGGCGCTGCTGGGATTGCGACAAGCAAATTCAAAATTCCGGAGTGGCGCTGGGCCTCTGGCTCTGGCTGGGAAACTTTGACGGGTCAGCGTTGTTGATTGCTTACCTACAACCTGCCTACAGCCTTACCTAGCAGTCCCAGCAAGTCGTGGCAGGCTAGCGCTATCGCACGCAAAGGGACACCTAATAAACTCGACGACCCATGGAGCCTTGGCCCGAGCTTACGGACAGCCACCTCAGGCAGACAGACGGTAGCCTAATTAGCACAGGGTCCTGTGCCGTCTCATTGGCGCAAACTGTCGCGCACGTTGTGTTTAAGCCGCTCCTCGTCTTGCGACGATGACAGGGGAAATGAGAGTTGGCTGGGCGAAAAGCACGGAGGTATTTCGGTAACTGGAGGCCTAACATGATGTCATATCGCCTGCTTGTAGTGCTTGATAGGTAGGTACGAAAGGTCGGGTCACGAATGAGCAGCGTGTCCTCTACCTAGCCCCTACTTAGTACTCAAGGGCGATTAGAAAGCTAAGGGTTCTCAAACACGGCGGACGGCAAGTAGTACTAAGCACTTGGTTACCCTGGATATCGAAGCATGCCTAAGAGCTTGGGTGCCTGTGAATGCCTTCAGCTTTCGACGCCGAGAAGATCAAGATCAATTATCAATCTCATGGAAATATGAGAGATAGCGACATTGCTCATATTATAGTCTACATACTGACATACTGGCATACATTGTGTGTACCTACAGTACACCATGAAGCAAGGGATACGTTACCGCAGCGAGGCATCGCGAGTCCTTGCCGCCTTGTCTTTGCATCGTGATCGATGCCGATCTGGGGGGTATCTCGGGGCGCAGCTTTTCCATGTCCAGGAGCGACTACCACCTCTTTGCCTACAAGTGAACTCTCAATTCTCACTCATACTGTCCGCTCCTCCACCATAAGAAGCCATCAACCAGCCATCCATCACGCTGGATGGGCCACCCAAGTACGCGGGTACGGGTACATGCCCGAGCCATTGAACGCCAAGGATGCGCCTCAACAAAGAGGATCCAGTTGATGGGACATGAGTGGGACTTCCTGCAAGCGCACTTTCGCAGGGGCAGTCGGCCGTGGATTATGTACCCCGAACGCTCCCCCGATAGGACGAGGTATCAGAAGGCTCTGTGCCTTGATGCTCAGCTCTCTCCGCTTTCTGTCGCCGGACATCCGCTGCCTTGTCGGCCAGAGGTGGAGGGAGACAGAGAGTTCTGAAGGCCCAGCGTTTGAAAGATCATGTATCGTGGACTGCGTATCCGCAGAGCAGATAAAAGTCGCGACTCTCGGCCCACAAATAGCCACGATGGCCTGAAGAGATGATGTCTTTTCGCCTTTATCAGCATATCAGGGGCAGGAAATGGTAGTACCCAAATGAAGTCGGTCGGTATCCGCGCGGGGCCATCGAGCATCGACAAAAACGTGAAGTAGAGGTCGAGTTCCGCAATCCGCCGACGTGGGCCAGCTTCCACCTCAACTGCCATAGCAGAACATCTTAGCTACATCTCGCCCATGTACAGGCGACTAAGGCCGATCCCGAAAGCGGTCTAGACCACCAGGTACAAAGCTCCAGCTGCCGACGGAGCTCTCAACGTGAAGGGGCCAGAAAAAAAAACCAACCTAACGTCCAGCCACAATCCCCAAGGGAACAATCAATCACCCGTATCACGGTATCTCAGATCTGCCTCGCCAGCCCGCGCGCGAGACGTCTCTCCTCGCTCTTCACCCTCGCCGTCCTCCGGCCTCTCCTGCCACGCCCGCGCTGCCACTGCTTCCCGTCCCCGAGGCCCTCCCGCCTATCGTCGAGACTCCGGCCCGACCGCCGCGAGCCATTTTCTTACGACATGCTCAGCGCCGCTCTCCGGAGGCGTGCCCTCGCCCCAACACGCAGTGCCCTGCGTACGGGCTTCACCGCCCATGTCGTGCGCCGATATGCCTCCTTCCCGGATCACCAGGTCGTCAAGATGCCCGCTCTGTCGCCTACCATGCAGGCCGGCAATATCGGCGCCTGGCAGAAGAAGCCCGGCGACTCCATCGCCCCGGGCGACGTCCTGGTAGAGATCGAGACGGACAAGGCCCAGATGGACTTTGAGTTCCAGGAGGAGGGCGTCATTGCCAAGATTCTCAAGGACTCGGGCGACAAGGATGTGCCCGTCGGTAGCGTCAGTCTCCCCCCCTCCGCCCCTCGTCGTGTTGCTTGACCTTTCGGCCTGACATTGCAGCCTTCCCGCAGCCCATCGCCGTACTTGTCGAGGAGGGGACCGACATTGCCGCCTTCGAAAGCTTCACCCTCAAGGACGCCGGCGGCGACGCCCAGCCCGCCCAACCCAAAAAGGAGGACAAGACCGAGTCGCAACCTCAACAGTCGTCCGCGCCCGAGCCTTCGCCCGAGCCCGAGCAGTACGCCCCCTCCGCCGGCAAGCTGCAGACGGCCCTCGAGCGCGAGCCGAACATCGGCCCGGCCGCCAAGCGTCTGGCGCGAGAGAAGGGCATCAGTCTCGACGGCCTCAAGGGCACCGGCAAGGGCGGCAAGATCACGGAAGAGGATGTCAAGAAGGCCGTCGGCAGCCCTGCCGCCGCCTCGCCCGGCGCCACCTTCGAGGACGTACCGGTTAGCGGCATGCGCAAGACCATCGCCGGCCGCCTGCAGGAGTCGGTTCAGAAGAACCCGCACTTCTTCGTGACCAGCTCTGTCTCCGTCAGCAAGCTGCTCAAGCTGCGGCAGGCACTCAACAGCTCGGCCGAGGGCAAGTACAAGCTCTCCGTCAACGACTTCCTCATCAAGGCCATGGCGGCCGCGTGCAAGAAGGTGCCGACGGTCAACTCGAGCTGGCGCGAGGACAGCATCCGTCAGTTCAACACGGTCGACGTCTCCGTCGCCGTCTCGACGCCGTCGGGCCTCATCACCCCCATCGTCACCGGCGTCGATGCGCGCGGCCTCGAGTCCATCTCGGCCAGGGTCAAGGAGCTGGCCAAGAAGGCGCGCGACAACAAGCTCAAGCCCGAGGAGTACCAGGGCGGCACCATCTCCATCTCCAACATGGGCATGAACGATGCCATTGACCACTTCACCGCCGTCATCAACCCTCCCCAAGCGGCCATCCTGGCCGTCGGCACCACCAAGAAGGTGGCCATTCCGGTCGAGAACGAGGACGGCACGACTGGCGTCGAGTGGGACGACCAGATCACCGTCACGGGCAGCTTTGACCACAAGGTCGTCGATGGTGCCGTCGGGGCCGAGTGGATGCGCGAGCTCAAGAAGATTATCGAGAACCCCTTGAACCTCGTTCTCTAAGGCCCAACGTCTGGCAAAGGTGGTTTTTGAGGACCACTCCTGTGGAGGGGGGAGGGGGTTAGGAAAGGGCGTCAGGTGGATAACTTATAGACTACGTTTCAAAAGCGGGATTCGCGGTCGAGGTCGCAGAGGGAGCGGGAGAGAAGAGAGAGAAAGGAGGCGGGGGAGACGAGACGCGGCCGATCCGCCGTTCCCTGTCCGTGGAGACTTACGAGGCAAGGCGCCTGTGTACAATGACCGGTTGATTGATAATGCTGCATTCGAAGGTGGGGAGGGGAGATGATGACCATTTCTTCTCTTGCCTCATGTTCTCCCTCGCCAGCAAGATAGGAAGCTCACCTCTTCGTACCGTCTCTTTGCGCCGTGGCCTCTGCTGTGTCTGTGCCGGCCCTCACGGCCGAGGGGCGCACGATTGGGAATGCGTGGTTGGCTGATGAGGCCAAGAGGCGCGGACGAGGGCCAGCCACCCTTCCGCCGGGAGGAAGGCAGCGTGGATTTCCGGCCTGGACTATCGGTCCCTGGCATCTGTCCGGCGAGATCCCTCTCTCTCCCTGTGTGTGGCGGACATGTTGTCGTAGACCCGTAGAGGCTGGCTTTGGCGCCGGCGAGGCGCAGCAGTCGGATTATACACACAACTCCAGCCTCCGTTGCTTGTGCCGTCAGCCATGGGCTCGGTGGGGAGTAAGTAAGTATGTAAGTACGACATACACACATACCGCACAGGTCGACCCCTTGCGAAGACTGGACAAGGCCTGTCTCCGCCTCACGGCATGGTCCCTCGCTGCAACGACCAGGGTCGGGCGACGCTTGCCAGGCCTCCGCCCTGGCAGCTGGAAAGCTGCGTCTGCGATGCAGGGACGCCGGCGTCCCGTCTCAGCCGCGGGCCAGGTTCGAGAGGACGGACGGCATCGGGCTTCGAGAAGGCGGCCAGCGTCCTGACCGAGGCCGCGAGAGATGGCGCAGCGGAATCCTGGCCCTGGCCGAGTGAGGCTGCAGCTGTTGCGTCCGGCAACGAACGGCATAACAAGCAGCCTCTCCCCGTCCATGTACGATGGCGGCGGCGATATTGCCGGAATCGGATGCAAGACTCGGCCCTAGATGCGGACGGCATACATACCCTATATCGCACTCGGCCGTGCAATAAACCATCTGCATACATACACACTCGCACACACACACACACACACACACACACACACACACACACGCACAATGGCACAGCCAGTCTGGCCAGGGTCGTGCCGTGTTTCCCGGACCGCGGAGCTGGACGCGGCCGAGCTGACCTCGAAGTCCCCCGTTCCCTTGTCCAACCGACCGAGCCTTGGCAGCCCGTGGCGAGCATCGTCGGCAGAGGGGCGCGTCGCAGCGGCAACACGAGCGAGCGACACGTCGCGACGGGCCGCCGGCCAATAGCCGCCGGCGACGAGGGCCGTGTCGTCGTCGGCAGGAGAGGTTGCAGAGCAGAGAGCGCAGACGGCCCTTTACTCGTTGCGATCGCACAAGCCGTCTTTTTCTTCGACGTCGCATCTCGAGGCCCCGCGCCAATGCGATGCACATGCGAAGGCTCTTGCTCGCGCTTTCGCGGCCGCGGCCGTCCTCGAAAGAGAGAGAGAGAGGACAGACAGCCAAGGCAAGACGACGAGGGCAGCTGGTCGGCCCCGTGGCCAGCGTGTTGTCAATCGTCGCGCGCTGCTCGCCGAGAGCTGTGCCCAGGCCGCGCGGGCACGGCGACGCTGGTCCGGACGTTCTCGCGGCGCGCCGACGCAGTGTGCCTCGTCCTGTCGTTGTCTCCCACCCCGTTACCGGGTCGTCTGCCGTGAAGGCGCAGGCCGGATGGCGGTTGTCCTCGGCCGAGGGCCCGTGAGGCCATCCAGAGTCGCTTCCGTTAGGTAACCGCTTTTTCTTCTTCACTCCGTCTCTTTCTTTCCAACGTCTTAGTTGCGTCGTTCCCGCGTGTCCGTGCCGGCGCCAAAACGGCGCAGTGCACATGCAGCATGCGAAGACGCTGCATGCGCAGCAACACACGAGCAAGCCGTCGTTGCGCCGCCGGTCAGGCCACGACCTCCCCACCGGCTCAACTGCTGTGGAGAAAGAAAAGAGAGAGAAGGGGGCGATGAGGATGTCTACATCGAATTAATTTTCCGCTGAAATCTTTTTCCAAGAACTCTATACATGCGCACATGCAGTCTCTTGCGCGGAGCTCGAGAGCGAGGAGAGCCAGCCGGTCGCCCGACTGGCGCAGGCCGTGGCTTATTTTCACCTTGACTCTTCTTCTCCCGCCCTCCTTCGGGAAATAGAAGCCGGCGGGAAGGAAACAAGGCAGAGGCGGCGGCTGACGGAGGAGGATGGGAGCGCGGCTGGTCCGTCTCGCTCTGTCTCAGGTACGTCAAGATTCCAGGCCGCCTGGCCCAAAGACATGGCATTCTTTCCTGCAGCAGCCACGGATGGCTGACGCGACATGTCCGGGTGGGTGGCGGCCGCCCGGAAGCATCTCACCGACATGGGCCTCCTGTTTTCTTCATTTTTCTTCTTTACATGTATATACTACCTATATACATAAACACACTTATATACAGTACGCTGAGAAGAGTTTGCCCTCTTTTCGACTCGGCAAATGCTGCCCGCCGCGGCTACGGCAGGCAGGCATTTGTCCCCGTACCTGATGGCACGATATTGACCTGCATACTCTCTTCTCCCCCCCCTTCTCCCCTAGAGACAGGCGGAACAGGCCATTCCATCCCTCCCCTCGTGACGTCTGTCTTTCTGCAAGCTCACGTAGTGGGACGAGTCAAAAAAAAAAAAGCCATCTGAGATCCCATCGTACATTACCCTTCTCCACATGGCCGCCTGCGAACTTTCGAGACGGGGAGGGGAGGAGGCGCGATGGGGAAAAAAGTTCCTCGCAGCCTTTCTATGGCCAGCCGAGGCCCTTCTCTCTTGCATTGTCTGCCTTACCCCCCCCCTGGCTAGCTCTTACTGCTTCAAAGTCGACGACGCCTTGCCGCCGGCGCATGGCTTGCCGTGTCCACCCTCTGGTCTGTCGCCCCCTATATAAGACACTATTGTCCGTCCATCCGTCGGTCTGTTGACTCGCTTCATCTGGCCATCTCTTCTTCTCCCTTGTTCCTCCGTCTCTTGTATCGTCACAGCCCCCTTCCTGAGTGTTTCTCCGACCTGGAAGCTGTCCCCCCCATCGTGCTCTTGGAGTGAAGCAAGCAGGCGAGGACAGCACCAACATCAACATCAACATCATCAACAATCAGCAGGCAGACATGGCTCCCTCGCTGCGCCGCGGCGTCGTCCTGGCCCTGGCTGCCTCGTCCGTCTCAGCCACGCCCATGCCGGCGGCGGAGGAGGAGAGCGTTGGCTGGCCGGGCATCGTGCTCGACAACCCGCACCCCGACAAGGCGACGGGCGCGGAGCAGCACTGCTCCTCGACGGAGCTCCTCATCCCGCACATTAACCTAGGCCCGACGTTCACGTCGTACACGACGACGACGACGACGACGCGCCTCGTCGACTGTGGCGCCTGCGCCAAGTACACCGTCTCGTTCCTGCCGCTCGGCGTCCCGCCCGTCGCGCGCTTCACGACGACCAAGACGGCGCGCGAGGCCTCGACGACCAGCGTACTCCGCTGCGGCGGCCACGCGCCCACGCCGCGCCCGGGCCGCCGCGA
>NJEV01000450.1:0-19131 GCA_002591385.1 Cordyceps sp. RAO-2017
CTGTTTCCAGGTGAGAGAGGCTCGGGCTTGGCTTGACGAAGGCCGGCAGCATCCCCTTTCCCGCCGGTGTCTGCCCTTCATGGCAGCTGCAAAGAATACGCACATCCCAATGGAGGGAAGAGAGGAGAGAGGAGAAAACAGTGTGTGTGTGGGTGTGTGACAGGAGGAAGAAGAGGACTCCGGTGTGTGGCAGAAAAAGGCTGATATATGTTCTCGGGCGCTTCATCTACAGGCACCTTCGTCTCCCTGCCGCTGTCGCAGTACCCGCGCTCGCCGGCCAAGTTCCTGCAATACCAGTGGGCGCGGTACCGGTCCTGGCTGGAGGGCTCGCTCTCGGTGCTGCAGGTCAAGCTGCGGTCGATGCCGAGCTGGACGCGGCGGCCGCGGTGGCGGGCGGCCCGGCGGCGGATCGCGCCGGCGGCCAAAGCGCTCTACCGCGAGGTGCTCGAGGCGTTCGCGCAGGGCGACCGGGCGACGCTGAGCCGCGTCTGCGTACGCGCCTTCGGCACCCGGCTCATCGCGGCCGTGGACCGGCGCAGCCCGCGCGAGCGCGTCCGCTTCGACCTCGTCCGCTACAACCGGCCGCTGCTGTACCCGCGCCTGCTGTCGCACCGCATCCACGCCGTCAACCCGCACGACCGCGACAGCGCCACCGAGCAGGCCGTCGTCGCCATCGCCTCCACCCAGCAGGCCTCGCGCCACAGCTTCGACACTGGCGCCCTCATCCCCGGCTCTCTCAAGCTGCAGGACAAGATCGAGTACGTCGTCCTGTCCCGGAACCTCAACGTCAAGACGTACGAGTCCAGCCCGTGGCGCGTCTGGGGCACCACCTCCGCCACCAGCCTCGACGAATACGTCAAGGAGCAGGCCGCTCTGGAGAAGGAACAGGCCCAGCGCGCGGGCTTCTAGCGGGACACGAGAACATGGGGGGGGGGGAGAGCCTCGAGAGTCGGAAGAGTAGAGGGCGGACATTGAGAGAACGGCGGGGCGAAATGGCGTCGACGAATGTCGTGGACCAGGCGCGGAATGTCGATGATGACGGACATACATCTCACGGCGACGAGCATCTGTTGTACGATAGCACAGCGTCAGAACTCCGACAGCCCAAGGGGAAGAGACAGACCCATTGGCCGTGTCGCGGATGTGGATCGTGATACACGCACGGTATATTCAGATACCCGCAAGCTAAAGACAGGCACCTACTGGTGACTGAGTAGGAATACCATCGCGCACCAACCAGGATTAGTAGCATGGCTCGGAACATCATGTTAGGGGGTAAAACCACGTCAGCGGTGAATACATCTCACAAGGGTGTTGGCCATAACATCATATCGGCCGCAACGACGTTCAAGTTCCTCACAGGACGTTAGCCCTAGTAGAGCGTTGATGCCTCGACATCGCGATACGTACAACATCACTTTAAGGCAATGACTTCGTTGCGGCAATGACGTAGTTTACTACGATGTTACTATCTCGATATTAACCTCTCTCGCTTCTGGTGCCTCTACCCGCCTCTGCCTGCCTCTACCGACTCCTGTTGCCTCTGCCGACCTCTATTGCCTGCCTAGGCTGCCCTTACCTCCGTGCCCCCCTTCTCCCCTCCTCTGTCTCGCTCATAAAGGGCACTCGAGAGGGCACAGAGGGCACGCACTCGAGAGGCACAGAGGGCAGACGGTACGTACGAGAGAGGTAGGCAGAGGAGGGCGGAGGGAGACGGAGGCGGGCAGAGGCGGGCAGAGGCGCGAGAGGCATAGAGGGCACGCACGAAAGGCAGCGTAGATACAGGCAGATAGGCAGGCAGGTATTTAGGCAAATAGAGCAAAGATATCCGATCCGTACCGAAGTACCTCGAGAGGCCGTAACCGCTATCCGCGATGCTAATAGAGGCTGGGCACGGATAGATGTTGGGCTACGGATAGATATCCGGGCATTGATAGCTTTTAGATCTCGACTCCTCATAGATTTTTTTGCCCCGGTTATCATTGGTTCAAGATATAACATCTATCGTACCTCTAAAAGCATTCATTCCCTCTATCCATAACAGGGGGTCCCGCGCGAAGGCACACAGTAAACTGTCCCTAGGCGGTAAGCAAAGCTAGGCTCAAGCCATGTTACTAACCGTGCTGGGCGCGCGATGGTATTCCCACTCAATCACCAGTAAAGAGGCCAATTCAAGAGACGGCTAGAACATCTTTCCGCACTCCCCAGACCAGGCAGTCTAGCTCAGGCGAGAAATGGAAAAAAAATAGCTTGCAGTCTGACCTCATCTCGTGACCTGCCTCTCCTCCATCGGGATCTGATGCATTGCCTCGTTTGCGTTTGCTACTAGACGTAGACGTTTCGGACCCTCTCCGTGTATGTTCGTTCCCTCCATATACGTTCCAAGCAGGTCATGCCAACTTCCGATGCTCCCCCTCCCCAAGCCCGCATCCCTCTCCTTTTCCATCCACGACCGCAAAGGGCCCGAGTCCGACGCGGACAGGACGATGGCCGCTGCCACGCTTTTGCGGGGTGGGGATCTAGAAGAACTTGCCCGGCTTCGAGACCGTCACGGCCGCCTCGGGCGGAGCGTCCGGGTCGTCGCCGACGATCTCTTGGGTGTCGGCGGGGGGCCGGTCCAGGGCGTCGAAGCGCTCGCCCGCGGCCCGGGCCCTGACGAACTGGAAGGCCAGCCGCAGGCCGAGGGCGGCGAGGCCGCAGAGCAGGCCGCCGAGCGGGGCGGCGACGAAGGCGCCAAAGGCGCTCCAGTCGCTGGCGTACAGGCCGCGCTGGAGGATGAGCAGGCGGGCGCCCTCGGCGGCGGAGCCGAGGTAGACGGTGCCGAAGACGAAGACGCTGAGGACGCCGCCGAGGCCGCCGACGACGACCTCGAAGCCGCGCCAGAAGTGGAAGCGGTCGACGAGGCCGACGCACAGGACGGGCACGGTGGCGGCCGACAGCAGGTCGCAGATGAGGTAGATCTGCAGGATGGAGGCGGCCTTGAGGGCGACGACGACGACGGGGACGATGACGGCGACGACCATGGCGCGCGTGTACCAGATGCTCAGCCGGTTGCGGAACAGGTCGTTGGACGCCGACGAGACCATGGCCGACTGCAGGCTGTCGAAGGCGGCCGTGCTCAGCGTCACCGTCATCACCAGCACGACGCCCACCACCCAGCCCGGCATCCGCTCCAGCAGGGCGAACAGCGGCGGCGGCGGCGCGGCGGCGGCCGCGCCGCTGCCCGGCCACGCGCCCGACCAGACGGCGATCAGCCCCGTGCAGCCGACGAGGGTGGTGGCGCACAGGAGGACGGCCGTCGAGAGCGAGACGGCCACCCACAGGTCCCGGTCCGACCGCGACGAGAAGGTCCGCAGCCAGAAGCTGGAGAGGAAGAAGTCGTTGGTGACGACGGCGACGGGGAGGATGTACAGCAGCTGCCAGCCGAGCAGCGAGGGCCTGGTCAGGCCCGACGAGTCGATCAGCTCCGGCCGGATGTCCGTCTTGACCCCGATGGTGATGGTCGCCAGGATCAGGAGCCCGACCACCATGGCGCCCTGGATGGCGTCGGTCAGGAAGGAGATTCGGAAGCCGCCGAGAGCTAAGGGGGGCCGCGGCCCGCCGTCGTCAGCGTATCCCCATCCGAAATGTCGCGCAGCCGCGCCGCGAGAGCCGTCGGGCAGAGGTGGAGAGGAGGCTCACAGGTGTAGACGGTCGTGACGAAGCACTCGACGATGATGACGGGCAGCTTGTCGAGCCCCGTCAGGGCCTCGACGACCTGCCCCAGCGCCGACAGGTCGGCCACCATGTACAGGAAGAGGGTGAGGAGGGTGAGGAAGCTGAGGTAGAGCATGGTGACGCTGCCGTAGCGCTGGCGCGTCCACTCCGTCAGGACGAAGCCCGAAGGGCACTTGCGCCGGATGACGGGGCCCACGGCCCCAAACACCAGCATCGGCAGCGACGAGGCAAAGGCATAGACGATGACGCCCTGCACGCCGGCGACGGTGGCGAGCTCCGGATAGGAGAAGAGGATGCCGGTGCCGAAGGCTTTCCTGCTGTCAGTTCGGGAATGCACCAAAGGGGCGGGGGAAGGGTGAGCGGCAGCACGTTTCCCACGCAAGCATTAACTTGATCGAGTATGACGGTGCAATCTCAGCTTCGTTGTCGCGTGCCGGCATCTCCCCCCCTTCGGACCGGGGAGGTTGGATGCCTCGCGCCGCTCCAACTCGGCGCCCGTAGTGAGCCGCGTCCTCGCCCCTCGCGCATCGCGGAGCCGCTCCCGCTCCCGCTCTCTCTCTCTCGCGCCTCGGGCCCATCGCAAGTCTCCGTGGGTGAAAAAGGAGGAGGGGGGGAGGGCGACTCGTGCATCGAGAGGCGAAGACAGAGTCCCAGGGTACGAACGAACCTACCCGTTGCTCAACGCATCATATGCCCAGCCACCCGGACCGCGCGCGCCGTGGACCTGCCATGCCGCGCCCACGGCCGGGAAAAGGCCACCGCTCTCCTCCTTGTGACGAGACGCTCTACTCACCAGACGCGATGAAGTTGAGGGCGAGAGGAAACGCTGTCGCGCTGCGTTAGCCCGTACCAGCAGCGCTCGGGGAAGGGACATCGCCGACCAGATTGCGTTCCGTTGCTCGACAGAAACTCTCTCTTGCTCTGTCTCCTCATGGTCCAGGCAATGCCGGTACCCGTAATCCTGATGCCGTCCCCGCACCCGTCCCGGTCAGCCTCTCCCGCCCGCCTCTGACGCGGCAAAGGGCGCAGGCTGTTCTTACAAGAAGGCGCCATACGTGACGTAGATGATGGCGTTGGACGCCGCAGTCGCTGGCTGGCCCATGCTGTCCGCCCTTGGCCGATCAGGCGAGAAGCAGAGAGTACTGTAACGCGTGAGTACGGCTCCACGTTGTAGCTTGAATGTAGTATCCAGCAGACGAGAGTCTCCGTGACGCTGCAAAATTTACTTGCTCGTCACAGCATCCCATTGCGGGGCTAGGGCTGGACCGACACGCGCAGCGCACCGGGCCAATCATCACCGATCCTGACCTCACATGTCTCCAGCCGGCAATCCTCCCTCGCAAACGTCGGGCTCCAGAGCACATTCTTTATTACTACCGACCTTTTCGTAATCCCGTCTCCGCAGCGAGCCACTCTCCTTGTCGCCGGTCCCGCCAGACCAACCGACTGCATTATGGAGAAAGCCCCGGCTGCCCACTCATACTCACTCGCCTCTCGACTCTCGACTCTCACTCTCGGCTCTCACTCTCGACTCTCAACCCTCAAAACCCCTCTGCCTTCCTGTCGTCTTTCCTCAGCAACGCCCCCTCCCCAGAACGATCTCTCCTCCGAGTTTCCAGAATTACATAGGTACTTGGACATGCAGCCAAGATGAGACATGGGTAGCCAGATCTGTCAACCGTAAGAACTTAGATGTGAGGGTGCCTGTGTTGCATATCCATTGCTGCTCAGCCTTCCCGACTAAACTCCAACAAAGTCGAACGCTCCGTCGAGCGTGCCTGCCTCGTCATCGTTTGGCCCACGATAAACAGCGTTCAGCACCGATTGCTGGGCAGCTGTGACTGCTTCAAGTCCGCCGACGACAGACTGCTGCGGCGAGGGCAGAATTGGCGTGAAAACGGTGGACCTGCGCAAGCAAACCTGACCACGTCGGCCATTTCCACCATCAGCCCGCTTCTTTTTTTTTTTCGTTTTGCGATGAAAAGCTGGAAGTGGCAAGGAAGAAGATTGAGAACAAACCGCGTCCTGCGACCAAGTGACTGAGGTCAGATGATCAGGGCTCCAGTTCAGAAGGGGGAATGCTGAAGACACAGCTTGGCAAGTCTGGATGTGCCAGCGGGGTTAAACTCGTCGTGAGTGCCTCCACGATCAGGCCTAGAGTGAGAGGGCAAACGTGAAAGACAGAACGCAACGAAAGAAAAACGAAAGTGAAGAAAGGTTCGGTCAGCCGAACAGAGTCTTGTAACCGAGGCATGTCGCAGAAACGGAAGTCTCAGCAGTCGAGCATCGGGCAGCAGACGGTTTGCTCCCTCAAAGAGCGGCATCCAGGCCCGGCTCCTTGGACTTGCTCACCGTCAGCGTCTCCGTGTCGGACTCGTCAGTGGCTTTGTTGTCTTCGCCAGCCCGAGCCGCAGTCTCATTCATGGTGGGTGTTGGGTTGAAGGTCGGCATCATGGGAGTAGGGGAGAGCATGATGTTCCCGTACATGTCGTACACATGGTACATGGGATGCTGCATGTAGCCTGCGTACATCAAGCCGGGATTGGTCTGAGGGGTGATGGGAGCTCCCATGTACGGATACCCAAATGGAGGATAGGAAGGAACCCACGGCATGGGTGGCGGAGGCGCCGCAACGTCCTCGCTCTCTCGGGCGAAAGACTGACGCTTAGCGGACTGAGTCGCGAAGGTGCCGGCGGCATTGGGCGTGGTGGGCTTGGAGGCCGTCTTGCGGGCCGCGTCGCTGTGCCCAAAGTCAGCAGACGACCTTGACATGACGCAGCAAGGCAAATCGAACTCGACGGACTTGCTGCCAGCAGTGCGGAGCTCTGCCTCTGAATCGGCATGAGCCGATCCGGCCTCGTTGACAGGGGCGGTCAAAGTGGCTTCCTCGGGATGGAAGAATCTATCGGCAGGCGATGTGTCAGAGCCAAGAATGGTGGGACGAGGCTGTCGGCTGCGACCTGGGGTGTACGAGTTCGACGCGTAGAGCTTGCGACGAGGACGTCGACTCGTATTTTCGGTCGGGGTATCGAAGTGCCCTTCTGCAGGCTTCTCGAGCTCGAAAGAGCCGACCCGAGCTCGTGCAGCGTGGAGCCGCGCGTACGATGTGCCCTGGACCGTGGACGAGGCATATCGTGGGGCGTCTGCTGATTTGGACTGCTTTCTCTCAGCTCGGATGCGGTATCCGTCAATGTGCGTGTTGTTCTACAGAAGCCGCGTTAGTCTGAGCTGGACAGCCGCCTCAAGGTATATCAGAGCGGGTGGGTTGCGCTTACCATTGCCTCGACCAGCTCGTCGGGGCCATCGGGTCGGCTGAACTCAAGAAAACCAAAAGAAGTCTTCAATCCTGCGTTTCGGACGCGTTAGTGTCGCGATGTAGAGTTTGGGGACGGCGAGAGAGAACGGCAGCTTACCACCTCCACCTGGGACGTCCTTGTGGTGAAGCTGAACGTCAAGCACCTCTCCACAGGAGCTGGCCAGAGACTTGAGAACATCCTTGGTCATGGTCGGCGGGAGATTTCCCACGTACGCCGACCGCCGGTCTCTGTCGTACTTTTTGAGAAAGCTACCTTCCCGTTGCCCGGTAATTGGAGCACTTCCCTGAGTGGCGAGAGCCTTGGGATCATAAACCTGAACGCGATAGGTCGGGTTCATGGCGAAAGCCTGCGCAACGACTCAGCAACTTTTCTCGCCCAAGCGACGCAAATCCATATTGTACTAACCTTGACGGGATCGCGTTTCGGATCGTACATCCTGTACGTCACGACGGCGGTCTGCGGAAGCAGTGCAACCGCTCGAAGACCTTCGTTGAGGTACTCAGTTTTCGACACTTCACCGAGACGACGGAGAAGATCACGGGCCTCGTGGAGGCGGATCCGCTGTCCGGAAATCTTGTAGACAATGAAGGCAGCTGGATGAGGCTCGTCAGCGATAAGTCGTTCAGTTGAAAAGGCCAGGACTGGGTCGGCTTACTGTGTGCCCGTGCCATTTCAGTGCGGCAAGGTCGTTCGAATATCAATATGCCTTTGCCCTTGTTGAGTGCCGTCTGTGCGTCATCGTCGTTCTACTGTGCGTCAGCTGTTTTGACCGTCGTCCTGGATCGAGCGAGTCTTGACTTACCGTGTATTGACAGAAAGCAAAGGGCATGCTCCTGCAGTCGCGCTTGATCTTCACAAAGACAATGCCAAATTGGCTGAAGGCTCGAGTCACCTCTTCTTCCAGCTTTCGGTCGCTGTACTGCTGCGGAAGGCTGGGAGGGGTGTAAGCTTTGGTCCACTCTCAAGTCAGAGCTGCAAGCGGTCACTCACTTGGCAACGAACATGCAGGAAGAGCCCGCGTACATAGTCTGCGGGTCGACTTTCTGAGGCACGTCCTGATAGACGGCAACCTGCGATCCCTGGCAAGAGACGGTCTCTTGGTCAAAAGCATCATTGGAGCCATCAGTGAAGACATCGTCGTCCTCGCTGGATCCTACCATGAAGGTTGCCGAGCTAGCGAGCAAGGCCGTTAGCAAATAACCGTATGAGGGCCATTGGAGATTGGTGTGCATACCGAGCAGAGACCGGAGTGCCACGATCGGAAAGAGGCTTCTGAAGTTGGGATCTTGAAGAAAGCTTAGCAAGGTACAGGACGTCGACAACGGACTGGGGGGGAGAGAACCTACCGAATCTTAGAGCCGGACAGCAAAATGTCACTGGCGGTTCCGCAGCGCGCCCCTGCAGAGCGTCAGCGTCAGTTTGTTTATGGGGGGGTGGGAAAGAAGAAAGTCTGTCCTGTGGCAGGAACGCGTGGCGAGAAGGGCAGAATGAGGGGGAAGCAGTGCCGTTAAGTCGGGGAGGGTGAGATAGCAGAGAAAATTGAGCTTACCACCATAATAGCTCTCATCGTCAGACGAGGTCATGCCATCCTTGCCGATGGGCTCGCACGAAGCTGTTTTGCGCATGGCATGAAGCTCAAGACCATCTCCGAGGGACGGTTTCTTGTCCGGCCGACGAGGTGCAGCGGGAGGCATCTTGAAGTTTCGAGGTCCTGCTCGAAGCGTCAGTGGAGGTGTTGTTCGAAGAAGGAGCCTCGGCAGCAAAGGCGATCCTTCCAGGCAGCAAAGCCGTGAGACAGACCTGTGCAGGTCCTGAGAGGCGAGCCACGGTGCAGAGAGATTCAAGATGAAAGGAAGCCGCGGCGAGGGCGAGAGAAAATTTCGACGCGTCACTGCAAGAAAGAGCCGTGACAGGGGGAAGCGACGCGGCTGCACGGGCAGGTGCGACTGACGAGGAAGTCAAGGGAAGCGGACAGCTTCGAAGCGGACAGCTTCGAGAGAGAGGCTGAAGGGCAATGGAGATGAAATGTTTTCTCGAGATGCAGTCAAGGGAAGGGGAGGGGAGTCGATGAGGGCTGTTTTTCTTGGGAAAATCTCGGGGAGGGCGAGGGGAAGGTGGGAAGGAGTGACGGGGGTGGGTGCGTAGGGGGCGTGACTGATGAGGCAGAGGAAGGAGCGACTGCCAGCTGGCAGGCCTCCACCTCACATCTACCAGACCGCGACCCCGTGACTTGGTCTCTCTGAAGGCCCTATTCATGGGCCCTGGACGGATAGGGCTGCTTCCCATTGTTTCTGCCTGGCCATTTTCTCTGCCCTCTGTAAGAGATGATCTGTAAGAGATGCCGAGCGCAAGAAGTGACGAGGTCTGTAGGGCTGACATTGGGGCAGCACCCTGTTTTCGAAGGCTCTATATTCTGGATACACTTTAAGACTCAAAGACGAGTACGGCCTTTTTCGGCTCTGCCATCTGACTGCCGGAGTAGTTGAGCTTCGAAGCATCCGGAGCTGGACCTCGTCCAAGATATTGAATTGCAACCTTGGCGCTTCTTGGACTTTGAGAACACTGCAACAGTTCCAAATGCTGTTATGATTCATGCATATACTGAGGCCTATGCTGCTAGCCTCCAATAGGCCTGAACAGTGCGTCTTGTCTTCTGCGTGCACCACAATAGCTATTCCGCGTATTGTGACGCCTGCAACTACGCTGCCCGGGAGGCGAATGATTTTCACGGAGAAAGGACCCATTCATTCCCTTTGACGATACTAGATTTATCTCAAGCTTCTTCTTCTTTCGTTCGGATGCAAGATAACATTCAAGGCCTGTTGACTCCGTTGACCCGTCACATACTCTCCTGCACACATTCAAAACGCCACCATCGTGAACGCGTCTCCTCGTGCAGGCATCGACCTCGAGAAGACTACTGAAATTTTGTCTGCCGCGTACGCAGAACTTCGACGCGAGTTTCCTCCCTTCGCCGAACCTCCAGCATTCGCTCTTGGCCCTCTACCTCCAGTCCGCAGCTCGTCGTCGCGAGACTTGAGTACGCAGCGCGGCCGCATCCCGCCTCCAAGATCACCGTGCGAAGCTATGATTTGGACGCCATACGGTGGAGCACATCATCAAGAGCTTCAAACGAGGTTGGAAGACGAGGAAGTGGATGGAGAGTCAAATCCTCAGGCTGGAAGCACGATGCGAGATATGGAATCCAGCCGGCACTCGGTTGAAACTGGAGAGGCCGCCTGGAACTATCCACTTCCCTGTACAGAAAGCTTATAGGGCTCATTGGAGACCTTTTATGGTGCTGAATGGGCATACTATATCCACGTGCATCTTCCCGGAATTCAACTGGCAAAGCAGTTGGTCGCCACGTCGATGACGGTAAGCTTTCATGCCTATATTCTTTGAGCGTTCTCTTACACATATGTGATCTTACGACTCGAGTCTCTTTGGCAAAAGCTTCTGCTGCAGCTATCTTTTCCGAGGCGGCTCCGGCGGTAGACTTGGCCATCCGCCTTCCTGCCGTGCTGGCTCATGTCTTGAGAGAAAACGTTCGGAGAGCACGTTTTGGCATTCAGGAGACGAGCATGAAAGTACGAGACATAAGGGGAAGCTAAAGCACATATGCTGCGGGATCATTCCCTGACGCATTGCGGTGATGCCGCTAAGCCCCGGCTTCAAGACAGGTGTGACGTCGTGGCTCGGAATGTTCCCACGTGGAAATCACGCTTCAGACGGCGGGTTCGAAATTGCCTATTTCGAATTTTCAACGCCTCGGCTGGCCAATGAAGCGGTCTGTTCTGGGTTTCAGCTCAACTCAATGCCGAGGATATCAACGGAGCCGTTGTACTCAAGTACCAGCCAGCTCACCGTCGACCGATAGAGCTCCAGCTTCAACCGATGTGGACAGTCAAATGCCGTGTTGTACATGTCTGGGCTAGTGTGACACGCTACATGCATGTAAGGAAGGGCACCTATCACAAAAGCGTCTCGCAGACAGTGATTGAAGTTCGTGATTCTATTCCAGTTCGCGGCAGGGGTATATTTTCTGTTCGGCTCCCTCAACAGTTCTTCTCGTCCTTGTCAACCCGGACATTCCACTGGGTCGGATGGTGTGCCGAACCGGCAACAAAGTCGTCTCCCGCATGGGAGCACTCGTCGATGACGAACTGGGCGCCGTCGGCGATGCTCCCGAAGGACAGGAGAGTCTTCGGCTTATCCGACTGAAGCAAGCAAAGGATCAGTATCCCGCCCGACAAGAAGGGGAGGGGGGCAAAGAAACGGAGAGACGAAGGGCGGCTATACTTGGTTACACCAATAGATTGCCGACTTCTCGGAGCAGCTCACGCGGCCGCACTTGGAGGGATCAGCCGGCATGGACGGCCGTCCCTTGACCTGGCGCAGATACGAGATGCCGTTGCGGATGGCCTTGATGGAGGCCGGCTCAAAGGGCCGGCCGCAGATGAGAGAGCCGTCACGGAAGCTGGTGCGCTTCTCCAGCGCGGGGCCTTCGACCGGGAGTCTGGCGAAGTCCTTGTCCCAGGCCGGGTTCATCTGGAGTAGCTCGGCGTAGACCTGCTCGACGGTGCCGTTGAGGACGGCCTTGGGCCCGCCCGGGTGGACTTCGACCTCCCACGAGGGCACGAAGAGATTGCTCTCGTCCAAGAGGTCCAGAGCGCCTCGGACCTGGGCACACATCGGATGTCGTCAGTCGGTGGCGGATGCACGACACGCTTCTTGACGGGCAGGGCGGTGCAGCTTACCCCTGAGCAGAGGCCCAGAATTGCGGTGAAGGAGTGTGAGAACTTCATGGCGACAACTTGATCAGTGACTTCTCGTGGCTTGGCACCTTGGCAAGTTGAGGAATCGAGGCCGTCGTCGGGGCGTCTTATACCCTCCGGACCAGGCTCAACGACTCGTCTCTGCCTCTCTGCCCGCAGACTCAACTCCTCATTCATGGCTCGCACCATCAGATGGTTCCCCCGAGCAAGCTGCCGTATCTGGCCCGAGTTTCGGGCCTCCGCTCATCGTTTTGCCGATCCGGCTCCAAAGTCACGGGCACAAGCCAGCGGCGACGTCATGCCTCCTCCGTACAATAAGGCGGCCGGCCATACACGGGCGGGACGCACTGTGGCGCGCAGCTCTCCGGGACCTGTGCAAGTGCCGGGCGTTTGCGAGCAAAGCCGTCGGTCGACCCTCGCTGCCCCATGGGCCACGGCATTCCCACGAGTGAGAGCGCGGCTGGGCATGCACAGAGGCCAGCACAATCCATGCGCCAATGCTCGTGCTCCTCGAGCAACAGGGATGTGCAAGTAGGTGAGTAATATGGATGTAGCGACTCAAGTACACTGATATAAACATACTGTACGCGCATGTACGTGTGTGTATTGTTGTTGCTTTCGTTGTTGTCGTTGTGGTCTTCAATTGTGGCAAATCGTATTCAATGTTCGATGTTGATGTTATGTTATGTTGAATCTCTCTCGCGGACGACTCATAGGGCCCAAGCCGCCCAACCCCAGGCGGGTCCGCCATCGGGGTCACCGTGCCCCGGCCGGAGGTGGCGGATCGGAGCCGCTCGGACCAGCCGGCCGTCCGTGGCGATGGCCGGCGCTTGGACGAGGTCGGGCCGGGCTCACGACATGACACATATGTACGAGCCTGGACGCACCTCGCCGCGGAGGATTTTGACGAAACAGTCTGTCTCCCGACGTGCCGAGGAGACGGAGGAAACAAACGAAGGTCTTGTGCTTGTTCTCACTCGACTGCAGCGCCGCCCTTCCCCGAACCGGGCAAGATTGTCTCGTCCAAAAGCCACAGTCTGACGTCTGACGTTGGTTGGTCGGGACGAGGCCATGGAGGGGGGCCTGCTGTTGGCCCTGGAAGAAGGTCTTTGCCCTGAGATGGCACTGGGGTAACACGCACAAAAGAAGAGAACCAGAATACGCTCAAGTCAGACTCTCCCTCGACGTTTTCTTGTCGCTATAGACACATGGGCTGGACTCCACGATCGTGTCTCCGGCTGCCGCTGATTCAAGTTCGCCGTCTGATGTCCCGCTTCAGACCGTCGGCTGGACTGTCGGCAGACAAGGCCGCTGCCAAGGAGATCGGGTCTGCTCGGCCGATGAAGATTCGAGCATCTGACCCAATCGTCCCGTCGTCGCTTGTTGGGCACTCGGCAGAGCCCAACGGGCCTCCGCGTCTCCCTGCCGGGCCCCCGGCGGTGGGCGCGCGGAAGGCTTGTGCTGTATGTATGCTATGGCATGGCCTGCATGAGATTAAATGGCTCTCTAGCGAGTCTCCTCGCAGGTCACATACAGTGATATATGGATGGGTTACGGGGTATGTGCGAATATACGTCCGTATGTCTGTATGCATGTCTGTACATCTGTATACATATGTATGTCGTGCCATCGTCGGCAAGTTGCCGATGATACCGTCCGGTACGCGGAGAGAGAAGAAAAAAACGACAGTCATTATTTTTGCGATCAGTCGTCCGCAAGGAAAACCGAATTCTCCTAAAAGCAGTACTGCGGCGGATGGGAAACCCCAGGCTCCCGATTCACCTCTGCGTGTCCGGCCAGTCAAGTCGATGCTTGGCTTCGCCCGCCCAGCAAAGTACAGCTCACGCGACGGCCATGAGGCCAGCCATGATGAGAGAACGAGCAGCTTCCTCGCATGCCGCATACTTGTGTACATACCGGCATACAGACGCACGCACATATATGGTGCCGAGCAAGTGAGGAGAGTGGCGGCTGACCGGCCTCTACCGTCCGCACTACGGCCGGCGGCTGTCTGGCGAGGCGGTCGAGGGCTCGCTGCGTGTATAAATTGCTTGCTCGTCCTCCTCTTCACGCTCTGCCTGGAGCCTCACTTCTTTGCCACTCATCGACCTTCTTATCCCATTCATTTGCACTGCCTGGCTCTTCTTCCGACTGCCCCTGCTTCTCCGCCCCGGCCGCCTCCTTGCATCAACCCCGAGGACCGTCAGCCTCGTCGGCCAAGCTGTGAGCATCAAACAGGCTGAGACATCATCTCCGCCACTGTGCAGGCAGGGCCTCCACAGACAGAGAGCATTCTGTGCACGTGTAATTGCACGTAGCCATCTGTCCGGCTGCGGCACCTGCTGGGGAACTCTTCCTCGGCCCTTCACAACTTTGGCCAACTTGCCCACAAGCCTGCGAAACGAGAGCACGATAATGAGCTCTCGCACGAAAACAGCGACTTGGGCAGTGCTTCTGTATGCTCTGCTCGTCGTCGGGGTAAGGCCATCCTGACGCAAGAGTCAACTCTGGGCCCGGCGGGAGGCGTGGTAGAGACTGACGCAAGAACGGCATGTTCAAGGTCGCCGGCCTCGCCGCTCCGATTGACGGCTACGAGGTCTTCATCCCCCAGTGGGAGGTCGAGGTGGCGCCCGGCGGCCGCACGACGAAGCTCAACGGGACCGTCCAGCAGGTCTACCGGGAGCTTCTTCTGATGAATCCGCGGTACGACGAGGATTTTGCCGTCCGCAAGCCGGCCAGGTCGGCCGCCAACGCCACCTCCTCCACCCAGGGCACAGACTGGAACCTCGGCAGCAGCATCTGCGGCCGCTGGCAGCCGACCTCGGTCCAGCACGTCCGGGAGGGCATCGGCTACCTGAGGAAAGTCCGCGGCCAGCCGGGCAGCGAGCCGGGCCCGTCGCGGTGCGGCCGCGTGAGCTGCGCCTACAACTCCGCCATCTGGTGGTGCAACGATGTAGGTTCTCAGACTGGAGTCTCGTGTCCTCTGCACTTGAACTCCAGCCAGTACTGACCGGCGCACGCAGGACGAGAGACCGAAGTCTCTCAGTGCTTTTGAGGACATCGCCAACGGCGCCCAGCTCCTCGTTACGAGGTGTGTCGAGTGGATGAACCCTCCGCCCAGCGAGTTCGGAGGCCAAGCGTTCCACCCGTCCAGATGGAACGTCATTATTCGCGGCGACAGCTGCTGAGAGCCCTGTTCGCCAGACTGTCTTGCAAGAAGAGGTTGTGTGGGTAAGAACTCCTACATCGATTGATGTGATGGTCGTACAAGTTTGTTCTGTTCGTCGTCGGTTGTAATGTTGTCAGTATGGGACGGGAAATCAAATGGTGCTCCGTGTATATAGCTTGATGAAGTGCGGAATATATTGACAGTGAGAAAGTGACAGAAGTAGAGGAAATTTGATATAGGTGTATCACTGAACGTGAACTGTGCGGTCTCGAGCGTGTTGATACATACATGTGTACCTGGATCGGACAAGGACTCTCAAGTCGAAATGAGCTGGTGTTCGAGGACCGTTTGAAAATGCTTGCCCAGGTGAGTTCGTCGCAACTTGCTACATGTATAAACACTGAGCTGGCCGTCTGGTCCTGTGCGCTCAAGCTATTCGAAGGCTCACGAGATTATGTGCTTCGTATCTGGTTCTATGTTACTTTTGATTTCAGGCCTACCCGTTTTCGCCCTCCGTACAGGTATACATTGTGCTCATGTACGCCAGAGGTACCATGGACGTGTATATACCGTATAGTACGTATATCCAGTAGCTTTCATGTAGCTTCACGTTGAGCCTAGATCGGATGCCGATGAAGTTGGAGCATGGGGCTATATTTGTGAGCGACACGCGGACGAGTCGACGGTGACATACATGCTCGATCAGACAGTCCTTTCCCAGAGGAAAAAGGAGAGTGAGACACCCGCACGATCTGGTCAACCCTGAGCCAAACATGCTTATATTGCCTGTAATATGTCGTGGACGCCGTTCGTCTCGCGGAACGGCGTTCATTCCACCACCGAAGCGACGTCCACCACGCACACGGGCTTTCCGCCCTCGGACCTGGAATGCTGCAGACGCTGAGCCAACTTGGAGCACCCAGTAGGAGGGGATCACGAAAGTCATGGTCTTTGGTACTGTCCCACACGTACTCTTGCGTGGACCTGTGGTGACATGAAGTCGTCATCCGCAAATCGGCGCTACTCGTAGGAAATCATCGGAGGCCGTGTCAGATGGGTCAGCATGCCGGAATGATGGCCCGCCAAGCGCCCTTCTATACTGCCCTGTCTCAGCTTAAAGGTCGAAACGTGTCTAGGGGGAGCTTACACGTACTTCGTGCACCGATGCCCACAGGTCGAGCCGTCGAAGCGCGTAAAGACATCTCGAGGCCGGCGCAAGAGAGGATCGGGTTATATCTGGTCGTTCGTCTTTACGATATACAGATTGGTGTGCGTTGGCTCTCAACACAGTACGTGTAAGCGTATGACAGGACTGAAGTCTTCACGAGCTTTCTCGCCAGAGACCGACGACGAGCCGCATCTCCGAAAGTTGCAGTCTCATTGAGGCCCTCTTCGCCGAATGTGGACCGGACAAAGACACATCGAAGGTTCCGACAAGTCAGGGCGCCGCAAGACGCCCGTGCCGTCGTCTCGCACAAGGGATGACGAGACTGGAGAGCATTCCTCGCGGCCTACATAACGGGTAAAGCATAGGGACCCCCTTCGGGCTTTGCACGTGTGCAGGGCCCTTGGCGTCGAGACATCGGGATGCGACCTGTTAGGGCCGCTGCACGTTCTGACAACCTCTCGGATAGGGCCGCCTGGAGCGGTTCATCAGTTCGACAACCCCCTTAGACGGGACTCAGGCAACCTCACCTAAGGCCGAAAAACAGGGCGCCATCCTCGGCCGGGTTACTTAAAGCCCCCCTCGTAGCCCGAGCCCGCAGTGGCCGTGGTCCTCCGATCTGTGCGCCAAACCGGAACCACGCTCTTCGCCGCATACTACGGTTCTCCTCGGCCGTCCCTTTCTTCTCCTTCGTCTCCTCTTCTCCGGCACATAAAAGATGAGGTACTATCTCCTCGCCTTCATCCTTGCCTTCCTGTTCGGCAGCGGGCTCGCCCTCCCCGTCCAGGGCTCGGCCGCCGCCCAGCAAGGCGCCGAGCTGTCGGCCGACCATACGAGCTTTCAAGACGGCCCGCTGAACAACAACCTGCTCTCGCAGGCCAAGTTCGCGCAGGAAGCAGAGGCGCTGGCCCTCGCCGCCTATGGAGACGACGAGAAGAAGGGCAGCTTCTTCGAGAGACTCGGCAGGTTCATCCCCGTGGCCGTCGGCATCTTCCTCAACGTCGCCAGGCGCGCGATGAAAGACACGCTGCCCCATATTGGCGGCTTCCTGCTCGGCGCCCATCGCAACGACAATTACGGCCTGGTCAAGGATTGATGAGTAGAAAACAGGGGACGCGGCTATGTGCCGCTGGCGACGGCTTGGCCGGGCGTGGATGAAGTTGACCGCCGCCCGGTGCCTGCAGCCCCGATGACTGGGGCGAATGATTGTTTCCATGTCGTCGTGTTCGCAAGCTGCTGGGCGTGGGAGAGAAAAGCTGCCTTCCCACCCAGTCGCGTCGATTTGTACGTGGATTGAAGCTTGTGGCTGGCTGGTGGCCGGCCAAGCTTTCAGAACCCCCATGACGTTGGCCGCGCCTGATCTCGGCTGTTGATGGAGCCAGACCTCGGGCCTCGCCTGCTTCTCTGCTCTTGGGACCGAAGCCTCTAGGGCGCACGTGTATCGGGAGCCGTCTGTCGCTCCTCCAGCATGTAGCCTCCAAATGTGCTCTCGAAGAACGCTTCAGTCCAGCTTTTAGTCTGCATGTGATCTTTCCAGCCTGCAGTGGTCAAGGCACGATTTGGATCATCTCGCAAGTCTCGCAGATCCCCACGAGCATCAGGTAATGCTCCATGGTAGGGCCAGTTCGGCACCTTTGTTGAAGAAACACTTCTGGCACGGACTGCTTAGTTTCAACACCAACGCTATCTTGCCTGCGCGTCGGCTAGGTAAACGACAATGCACTTGAGGATCAGCGCCTCGATAGGCCTGGCCTAGTTGCTCGTTCAAGTCCTGGGACGCCTTCGATACTAGACTGCATCTGGGGTTGGAGGACCGAGCCCTGCTGTACTATCTTGGCCAGCTCGACCCATTTGGTGGCGCCATCACTTCGATGCTGAGGAGCTTCCCTCCCAGGGCGCAACGGTTATCGGTGCGGCTATTCTGACGATCCCGCACCTCGTCCGGCGAAGCAACTGAATTCGATAGCTTCAAAAGCTCCGCAAAGGAAAGTGATTCAGCTCCCAATTTGGCCGTGCCGACGATGCCAATTTGGCCGCAGCACGCGGGCGCACTCCTGTCTTTCCCGCCCTGTCCTCACCTCAGCCGCTTCTACCGCCGCGGCCGGCGTCGTGCTCTGGCAACTAGTGCCATGAGCCTGTAGAAGCTATGCCCTCCCCTCGGCGAGGTGGCCACAGCCATCCGGAGCGCTCTGTCAAGAGAGAAGATGAATGGAGAAAGCGCGCATCGAAGGCGCGCTTCCCACATCTCCTCCGGCGACCGCCGAGACGAGCAGACCCATCATTCAACGGCAGAACGGCCATGTTGGCGGACCAGTGTCGACTCGTTTTGGGCACAGACATTGTACGAAAATGGGCCATCAGCTTACTGGCCGGCGCAGCACAACCACGAGCAGTGAAGTCGAGACTGCGGAAAGAAGAAACCGGCTGAGACACCTCAGCTGAACATGTACATACACATTGTCAGCCTCTCCTCAGCTAACTCGGCAGAGGGGCAGAACTGAGGAGTCAGTAACTCGGCGGAGCTTCGTGTATGCGAGCCGCTGGACGGCGGTGCCCGCAGACGTGGCGCCGCACGGCTTGAGCATTCAAACAATCCAATCCATTGACCGAGTCCAGCTCGTATTTGGACGAAGCATTTCGACGCATGTGGAGGCGGATTCGGTATGACTTAGCGACGGGAGGTGATTTCGCAACGGCAACCCCGGCACGCTGTCTTTGTAGAGTACTTCTTCTCGGGTTGCATTTGATCGTCTGAAAGGGGGCATCTTGATCTCAGCAAGGATGCATAAAACGGCTCGACTTGTGTAGCCATTAGGCGGCGGCGCGGCCGAGGCGGCGAGATCTGGTGAAGCGTTCTCAAGGGGGGGAGAAGAAGAAAAGAAAAGCCTCGTCTCGATCCTGACTGGCCGGCCGCCTTGGCTGCGCCAACGAAGCACACGCGCAACACAGATGCAAATAGAATGAGACACTATCGATGAACGAGTA
>NJEV01000451.1:0-19095 GCA_002591385.1 Cordyceps sp. RAO-2017
TGTTGACCGGAAGGTTCTCGGCGTGACTGGGCCACTCGTATAGAGCTGCTATTCATCGACTGCTTTGCCTCATCGCCAAAGCTCGGCTCCTCAGCACGCCAAGAAAGGGCATAATCCAGCATCACATCGTATTCTGGGTTTGAAGGGGGAGGGGGAGGACAACGTCAGGATGGGAGAGGCTCTCGGCGAGCTGCCTCGTCGTGCTCGACGTCTCGACTTCTGACAAACCCCCATCTTGAGACCTGACAAAAGGCCTCCCGCAGCAGGACATAGCCTCGGACAAGGCAGCAACGTATTCGCCCCCTTCCGTCCGGGAATATCGTACAAACCCCGTCTTCCCAACACACCCTCCCCCTATCCCCTTTTCCCTCGTCTCCCGGCAGGATCCTCGTTTCTTTTTTGTTTTCCACCCATCTTTTCAGGGGCCTGCCTCTTGGTGGCACCCTGCCCGGCTGTCGCTTGCCTGCTGCGTCGAGCCTTACTGTTCCCTGTAGAAGCGGCAGCTTCGTACGCCGCCCTTCGCAGCTCGGCCTGACCATGTCTCGGACTGTCTGCAGCAGGAGGATGCAGCATCCTGCTCCTCGTCCCGCTTGGTGCTGGGAGGGGGCGCATTCGTGACATCATGGACCTGTGCTGATCACGGCAGATGCAATCGATCCCGGAGCCCATCCAGACCGTGGCTGGCCAAGGACTGACCCGAGCCATGCCATCCGTGCCATCCATGCATGCTCCCCCAATCTCCGGTTTCTTTTTGCCATGCCGCTTCCTTCTTCATCCATGCCTGCCTGATGTGGAAGCCGAGTTCTCGACATGTGAAATGAAACCCGCCCGGCTCGCCTCCCCTGATCCGAGGCGTATCTTGTATACATACATATGGACATAGATCCTTGGGCGGACGGCCAGGGTGTGAAAGGCGAACCAAGGACCAGGGCGTGTAGGGTTTGATGACACGGCCGTCCGTCAACATACATATGCATATCCTAGAATGTCTGTACGGCCTGGGATTGCATGGGCCGTCATCGTCGTAAGGCAGGTGGACGATCTTGCCGCCATGGAGAAGCTGGCCGGCCGTCGTGGGTTGCGGTTCTCAACCACAACAGCTGGCAGGAGGCTGTGAACCCGTCTTTTTCCCTCTCCGGTAGCCCACGCCCTGAAAGGGGCCCGAGGGGCTGTCGACCCGAGCAGGACGACGTTGGTTCCCGGGCGAGGCCAGGCAACCTCGAAAATGCCCAGTCCTTTCTTTCAGCTTCGGGGCAGAAAACGGTCGGGCCTGTCTCGGCCGGGACCGGACAGACTCGTGGTGTACTGCCCAAGGAGCGATGCGACCGGGATGGGGAAAAGGCCGAGGATACGATGACGGCCTTCTTCCGGCTTCGAGGCGGTGGCCTTATTTCGGCCCCAGGGCGAAACCGTCGTCTCGATCTCTATAGCCCAGTCCGACACAGCACACTTCGGCCGAGTCTCTCCCTCCCCTTCTCCCCCAACTCATTTGCCGCTGGTGCAATCTCGGCGCCTGCTGCACGGTGGAATTCCGCGCCCCGTAGGGGGACGGCGTCCGAGAGAGCCGTCGTGAGGGGTCGGCGGAACATTGGGGTGGAATCTGTTCTTCTTCTTTGCCGGCTCGAAACCCCCTTTTCATGGGTCCCCGGCGATGCCATACGGCCCGGTGGCACGCGGACTCATCCAGCCAGTCTTCTCGACCGCCGAGACGGAGCCGAATGGGAGAGGGCATCAGGACCCTTGGAAGGCAGATACCCCACAATGCACCGGCTGATCGATCAGAGACTGGTTCGGCTCTCACTCAACCCTACCTACGACCTCCGGACCTTCACGAGTCGATGTGGGATGCCGGCTTCCTAGCTCCCGTCGAGATTGACAGGCGAAGAGTAAGGCAATCTGGGACGTGGGGGCCGCGTGGGATGTGAGGGGATATGACGCCTTTGTCTCTATTGCGCCGTGTTCTGGGCCAGCCAAGACTGGCAGCGGGCCGAACACGACTCGCGTCCATCTCCGGATGTAGATCTTCAGTTAGTCCAACTCGTTGTTCGGGTCCAGACTGTCGGTCTCACTGCCGGGAGCTAGGCGTCGGCGCAAGGATGGGGCCGACATCTGGGAAGCTTTCCCTTGAACTTTGAAGTGCCAAACCGAACGTACGCCTCGTCCGCCTCATGAGGAAACGGCGGTCGATGAAGGGCTCCCCCCCCCGGATAGCAGTCATGATGCTGACGGTTTCGATTACTAGGTGCGTCCGGCCAACACGGACGACCAGCTCTCTTGCTCACCCCCGGTTGGCTCGGGCCGTCGACGAGGCAGACTTTGAATGTCGCAACAGTCTCATCCGGTCCAAGCAAGGACCTTCGGCTGCATGAGATAGACACGGTCGACCGAGGTCAGAGCTCCCAGAACCCCATGTTCCGATGGGCTCGACTGAATGTACATGTATGTATCCATGTAACGTATGGTTTGGCTTGCGGTCGAGTGAACAGGAAAGGGTTCAGCCGATTGTTTCATCGATCCCGGCCGAGTCGGGATCAGGGATATAAGGACCTTTTCCTCATGCACGTTCCACGGCGTGGGAGAAAAAAAAAAATAAACAGACGAAGTGGCCCGGAGAGGGGAGCAGACAAGGGCCCGCTTGGTAAGGATTCCGCTTCTTCTGCAAAGCGCTGCAAAACAGCCACGAAGAGCTTGGCACCTTGTCTCAAGCGAAGCCTGTCCACCAAACTCTGTGCCGCGTCCACGCGTCTGCGCGCCAGCTCGGGGAGGCCGCCAGCCGATGTCAAGAGCAATCGGGACGGCCGACAGCGCTGGGGCCGGATAGCCGAGCCACCAGGGCCGCAGCAGCCGCGGACAAGGCTGGGGTCATGCTCCACGTTTTGTCGTGCCGGAGCAGCGAAGACGAACTTCCGTGCCGTCGTCATGAGACAGGCTTATGGAAGGGTGAGCTGCTGGCGGACCACCTCGTTCCCTTTTCGTCAACAGGAAACATCTGGATGTGCGAAGCGGCGGTCCTGAATCTGAAATCTTCGTCTTAAGATGTCATGTCTCTCTGGAAAGAGGGGGGAAAGGAGGGGGATCGTCGATAGTAAGACGATACACCGCTGCTTGTTCTGGGCCATGCCTACCACAGCCTGTCTCAGGACTCTCTGTGTGGGCCCTATCACTGGCGGCGTCCATCTTTGCGCCCGCACGACAGAATCGAGGGAACTCGGCCAGGCTCTGGGAGGATGGACAGTGCGCATCCTTCTAGCTCTGCAGGATGATTGTGAATGGCGTGCGAACTCCAAACCGTCGAGGACCGCGAAGCATAGCGCGCAGAAACGGTGAAGTTCGTGTTTATTCGAATTTGAGCTCTCTCTCAAGCAGTCGTTTGGCCTCCCGAAGCTGGCTGGAATGAGATTCGCGACTGATATGGCCGTAGCATATGTCAGGCCGTGATTGAAATAAATATGTAGAGAACCACAACTTACCCATACGGTGCCTGGCTTGGATCGAGACCTTAGGGTCCGCGGCTCCGAGTTCTATCGCTCACGCGGGAGCGTGTGCAGTGACAACAAGTCAAGAAGTGACACGCGCTCGCGCGAATCGCAACCAAGAAGGGGGGGGGGAACGTTCTCAAATTCTTGCCAAAGTCTGCTTGCCAGGCCAGCTCTGGAGACCTCCGGGCCGGAGACGGATGATCTGATGGGTGTATATCATCCATCCCATGGGGCCCAGATGCGACTCGCCGTTGTTTTCCATGACCTGAGAAGATATAGCACAGTCGCTTGGGGTCCCTCAAGCCTATTCGTTCTTGCACTTTGCAATGAAAAATCTTTGTGGCATGCCAGTCAGACGAGAGTGGGTGCTGTGTATGTGTGCAGCCGATTTTGGTTAACTGGAAACGATTCGCATACACCCAGACGCAGAATAGAACAGTTCAACCAAATCAGTGTCGATAGGTATCCCCCCAAGAACGCAAGGTCGTCTCTTCCATTGAGTCCAGCGTCCTCGCATAAATTATCTTCTTCGAGGACTCACCGCATTGAATGTTCTCCCGGGAGGCCCACGCGCGGCTCACGAGCGAAATGACAGCCGTGGGTATCACGCATGTGTCCGAACGTCACATTATTCTGCAGTAGCCATAGGTCAGTTCGTTACGAATATGTGACACTTATCGCCTCCCGAGCTGGAGATCGGTACAGATGCTGTGATCTGCTGGAAAGGATATGAACGCGCTCTGGATATAGTCCCCAAGCTCCGCGCAGATGGACCTCAACTTTCTCTCTCGCATGATTCTCCTCCTTCGGCCAGGTTCGTAATTGCAAGCGTACCTCTCGGCCTATGGGCCGAGTTCAAGTCGTAGACTGGCCCGCCTGTAGTCTTCGTCAAGCCTCCCGAAGGCATCGATAAGTCAGTAGAGGATGCTTCCGCTTCAAGGCAGATACCGAGATGGAAGGGGCCTGACGTTCTCTCGGAGTCCGTCTTTTCACCAGAGTGGTACATGACGCCGTATGGGATCCCGCTGGCGTACCTGTGCGTTTGGGAGCCCGGCCAGACACCGCCCGGCGCCTTGTAGTTGATGTCAACATCAAATGCACATTCTAATCTTGCGCCATTCTCCTCTCTTTCGAGGACGGCAGAACGAAGTCGACATTACCTGGTAGAAAGGTTCCAGGACAAGCTGGTTAGGTGTATTACCGAATCTCAAGCATTGTTTTGTAAGGCGTATCCCCTGCCTGCATCTCACCAAACGGTCAGCGGTTGATTTCAGGCTCGTGGCTCCGGAGAAGAGCGAGTTTCCTTCGAGACGGAGCTGTGTATGCGACTTTGGAACGGACAAGATGCGCAGTCTGGGAGCCAGCAAGAGAATGAGCAATCTGTGGTGGTCGCGTTCCTTGATATCTCGACATACAGCACCACTCCATAGAGGAAAGCTGGCGTCCATGGTCAAGGCAATGCGATCCCGTGAAGTATCCGATCGGTTGCTACTCGATTTATTGCTGCAAAAGGCTCCCCTTCTCGTTGGACATAAGTCTTCTAGGCGCTTCCTGCCACCAATGGTCATTTGCAGCTCCGAAGGGTAGGTATCGACTAAAGGACTCACCGAGCGGTTGCAAACGCACTGTTTAAATCAGCGAAACGAAGTCGCGAGGATAGACAGGGCCAAGGTAGCTGCAGGATCAGCCAGACTAAAGGAACACCATCTTGCATCGAGCATGACCGGGCACGGCCAGAAAGGAGTGGATGGGTCGGTGAAATGAGTCCCCAACAAGTTTTCATTGATCCTTTAACTCTTCGATATCAACGATGCATCTTCAACCATCCCCGCGTCCTAATCCTTCATCTCATGCGAGCGGGTGTTGTCTTGGATAATGACTTGCACCTGACGAAAGGTGTAGCCTGGTGATCAGGTCCCAGAAGCTCGTCTGGGGGAAGCTCCTCTAGGGGAGGGTGGAAGAAGCGACAAAGTATGAATGCAGAGCTCGAGGCCATGACAAATCGGGCAGCAGAGTTTTTCACAGTGTTACTGCTCGCGAGTTGCGGGCATGGTGGCCCCCGAGACCTGGAAACTGTCCGCCAGATGGAAGGAGAAGGGGATTTCAAGCCTCACCAGGTCGCAACTCGACCGAGGAACGCCCGATTATCTCAGCGTTTCTGGAGCGACGATGTTGAGTCCTGCAGGGTACTGAAACGGCTCGCATTCTTTTCTATTCCTTGTGAGCGAGAACATGCTGAGTTGCGGTACTTGGCAGTGCTCAACTCCGACACTGGACTGGTCCGGGTATCAGTCAAGATTCTTGTCCACATGACCTGCGGTTTGAACAACCAGTTGGATTCGCATCGTAACGCCACGATAAGGGATCTGAGCGAGCGGTGGCGACCCGTGCATCGGGGCTGGGGTGGCGAAAACGTAGGATTGATTAGTTCGAGCGCAGCGGTACAGGGTAGAGGGCATTTATGCGGCACGGGACGCGCGTTGCGGATAGCGGCCCAATCCGGCGGCTTCTTGGCGCTGACGACGGTGAGAACTTATCGGCCGACTAAGCCACCCACCGCCGTTCCCACTACCCGATTCGTCCGGCCACGAGTGAGGAAGAAGGATTCTAGAAGTTTACATGGAGTCAGCATACAACAGGCCACATTGCGAGAGCGCACGGGGGAATTTGGAGAAAAGTGTGGCGACATGACGGCGAGGGATCAAGGGCGCATCAGGGCGGTGATACGCAGCTTTGTCGGGAGAGGGAGCGGGCAAGGTAGGTGTCTCAGGCAACGTGGCGCCGCTGAACCGCTTCCGAGGCGCACAGAGAGAGACGGGTTGAGGACGCATGTTCCACGGGCGAGTTGGAGTGCGTGCTGCAACGGCTGCTGCTATTTGGCCGAAGGCAGACGGCCTGCTGACGCGGAGCTGGGGTCCGCGTCGGGGTAACTGTTGCCCAGGTGCACGTGTGCGACGGGGGAGGGGAGCGATGGAAAGAGGGCATCCTGAGCCTGAGATGGTCTTGCGTTCACAGGCCCGCTCGAAAGGCATAGAGTACAGGGAGAATGGGATGTCGAAGCTGGCGTTAGCCTCGCCTGCACTCTCGGTATTCAATGGGCCGATGCGCCGGATATGAGACGTCGAAAGGCGCACGGAGCTGACGAGTGTTGGTGGTGTGGCGAACGTGCCGTTTCTCCGAGCGTCTAGGCATGTGTGCCTTTTGGGCTAAGTCTTATTTCCCCTGAGCGACGGCATAGCAGGCCGCTGAGTCTGCCAGCGGGCCGGCTGATAGCAGCTCGGTCGAAGGCGTTGAGCTGCATGGCATATCGAACATGTCTGTATGTATGTATGCCGCAGCTCGAGTGCTTGGCGGTATGGCCTAGTCAGCGAGCCACCAGGGGGGGGCCCGGGACCGTTATTTCTGTGTCCCACCGTGGAAGAAGCCTTGTTCGGGCTCGCAAGCGCCGACCCACTGCCAACTGGGCTCGCGAGAGGCCTAAGAAGCCAACATGCTCGAGAGTGGATTGCCGCGGCAAGACAAGTGATCCTGTGGGGCGATCTCGGCAGCTGGGCCTCTCCTGATACTGATCTACCCGTGCCTGTACTGCAGTACAGCAGCTGTCACGCGGGACATCAACTTGGCACGCACGCATGCATTTGGCCGTCATCGTGGCAGCTGGACGGATGGATATTGCATCTCGCGCGCACGGTGACGCACTGTATGCGAAGGCCGGGCCGGCGTGGTCAGGATGCGCAAATGGCCCTTGTCCGGGGGGGATCTGACAGCGTTAGCCGTTGTCTCAGCGGCATGGCTGGGCCTCTCCGTGCCGGGCAGCCGAGGGCATCCAAGCGGGATCCGTCGTGGCCCAGTCGTCCATTCGCCGTCGGCTGAGGCCAGCCAATCGACGGGCGCGGGCTGGCTGCAGGGCCCGTGTCTCCTCTGCCCTCTGGCTGCCGTGTGCCGATGGCTGTCGCATCGACTCCAAGCTGCCCAATGCGGATGCGAGTCTCCAGAGATGGGGGACGGACCGGCTCGCCTCTGTGCGGCATCGCGACCGCGCTTCGCGTCCCATGGCCTGTGACGTGGGAGACGACGAGGAAAGCTCTGGATCGCACTGGCCGTCGCACCGCGTCATGCCTAGCTCCTTTGCCTCGGCCACGACAGCGCCGCCTAGCAAATGAGCATGCCGCTGCCAGCGAAGGCGATGATGAGTGATGAGGCCATGGGTCGACCCAAAAGCATGGGGCAGGACAGGATTTTTGTTGCTTGCGAGGAGTAGAAGAGCGGCGGGGGGCGGAGGCGCGCGGAGGGCGAGAGAGGAGGGGGCTAGTATCTGAGCCTGGACGTACCTGGTCGAGTGCCCAGGTATCGCGGCCTGTTCCGAGGTCCTCAGGGGCGCTGCCAGGTAGACCCGATGTACCGAATTTGCTGCACCAGGATGCTGAGTGAGCAATGCCAACGTGAAAATCCAGGCACGGGCTTCGCGATTTTGACAGCTGCTGCTGTCTTGATAGATACGAAGCGGACAGCCGTGTTGCTCGCGTCAAGTCGTGAATATATCAAGATGGGTTCCTGACGCAGCCCTTTTCTACCTAGATATCGGACAACATGGTACTACTCCCTAGGCCTAGGTGCTAGTAGTCTACTACCTAGGTAGGTACCTACTACCTACGTTACTACCTGTAGTAGCTCCATCTTGTTTTGCTGGTCCGTGGCACGAAGCTTCCATGATCGACGAATCTTCTCCATCGTGGTTTTCAGATACCCGGGTACTTGGTGAGTACCTGGGACATCCTGCGGGGCACCTACGCGAATCCTCTTCTACCTCCACTGCTCCAGGCACCATCACCAGGCTGGAGGGCTGCAGCCTGCTGTGTACCAATTTTAGGCCCTCTGAATGTACTCAGGCAGCGCCTTGGCACAGACAGTAAGCACAGCCGGCTCGAGTGCCGGGCAGCCGATGAAGAACAGACGGGCTGTCTGTTCCTATTCCACCGGCTTACGACTGGAACGTGAGCAGGCTGCCGGGACGAAGTCTTGATGGAAAGTCACAGCAAGGCCGGGGCCGATACCTCAAGGCCGGTAGGCATCCAGGGCCGCCGCTCACTACAAGCACCTGATGTTTGGAGGCGTCAGGGTCTCATGCCGGCGGCCGTCCAGCCCTGTGAAAATGGCAACAGGGGCCTCGCATCTATCGGACTATGGCGCCAAGGCACCTCCCACAGCTGCTACACTTCGTATTCCGAGAGCTTCTCAAAACAGGAGCCATGGTACCCGGTATGATGCACTCGGATGTCTTGAATCTCCTGATGGACAGGCGGAAAAAAGAAGAAAAAGAAAAGAACAAGGAAAAGGGACTGCTGGGCCGGGGTCTACAGGAGGCCCAGGTCCTTTGCCAGCTGCCGCCAGAGGTACCTACCCCGGTAGGTCCCTGGCCGGCGCTGCATGCGCTGATAGCGACTGATACACACAGGCGGCTGCTAGTGCCGGAAGTACACGCCACAGTACACCCGCACCGCCGGGTACCTGCGGACCTCGTCGCCCGGTGGACGCTAGCAGCCAGCCCGCTGTATTTTCGAGTCAATCGAGCCTCCGTAGGCGGCCTACAGGGTCGCGGTCCCGCGGCGGCCCACCGCAGGCGCAGAGGGACCCCCCTAACTGGCCCCCCTACAGACCCCCCCTACAGACAGTCCGACTCCACCTCACCCCGTCTTCTGGGCCGTGTCCCTCGCCCGAGCGCCCCCCTTTGGTGTCCTCATCCTTGTTGGCCCGCCGGCCGCTTGTCGCTGCTCCCCCTCACAACTTCACCATCGTCCGCCCGCTGCACGGCCGATCCTCGATTCGCGAGGCAGCGGAACTCAGGCTCTCGCGACCGCCTCGTCCGTCAAGCGCCATGGCCGACGACGAGAAGAGCGTCGCCGCGACCCGGGTGGCCGAGCAGCCGCCGCGCGCCTCCGTCGCCTTGACCGACAAGTCCCAGGACAGCGCCGTAAGTCCCCCAACGGCCTCGACCGACGAGATGACGGCCGACGCTCACCCGCTTCAGCAGGAGGAGCCCTTCTCGTACGACGAAGACGATCGCTACTTCCATGATGCCGCCCACCAGCAGCAGCAGCGCATGGCGACGGAACATGACCTCAACGTCACCGAGGACGACCTGCTCGAGGCCAAGGAGCTCGCCTCGCAGTACACGCTCGACGAGGTCCGCGACATCATGACCCGCGTCCGTCGCGTGCACGAAAAGGACCCCAACTTCCCCTCGGCCGTCATCCAGAAGATCAAGGCCTTCCTCGACAACGAGTCCGTCTTCTCCCAGCCCGAGAAGCACCAGCACCTCATCCAAGAGATGAAGCTCGAGGCCGCCCTCGTCACCAGCAACAGCCCCTACGCCGAGGTCCGCGCCGTCGTCAGCAACAAGGACAATGTCAACACGCCCTGCTCCACCATCCGCAGCTGGGCCATCGGCCTCCTCTTCTCCGTCCTCCTCGCCTTCATCAATCAGCTCTTCGACATCCGCCAGCCCGCCATCCGCGTCATGGCCAACGTCGCACAGCTCCTGGCCTATCCCATTGGCAAGGTCGCCGAGAATTGGCTGCCGGACAGGGGCTTCACCCTCTTCGGCGTCCGCCACACGCTGAACCCCGGGCCCTTCTCCAAGAAGGAGCACATGCTTATCACCATCATGGCCAACGTCGCCTACAACACCCCCTACACCAACTACATCATCTGGGTCCAGTTCCTGCCCCAGTACTTCGACCAGCCCTACGCCTCACACTTCGCCTACCAGCTTCTCATCGCCCTCGCCACCAACTTCATCGGATACGGCATCGCTGGCATGTGTCGCCGCTTCCTCGTCTACCCCTCCTACTGCGTCTGGCCCGCCTCCCTCGTCACCATCGCCCTCAACTCGGCCTTCCACACCGACGCCAACCCTCCCGTCGAGGGGCCCTTCCGCAAGATCTGGCGCATCTCGAGGATCAAGTTCTTCTACCTCATGTTCGCCGCCATGTTCGTCTGGTTCTGGTTCCCCGGCTACATCTGGGTCGGCCTGTCCAAGTTCAACTGGCTCAGCTGGATCGCGCCGGGCCACCGCGACCTCAACGTCGTCACCGGCATCAACCACGGCCTCGGCGTCAACCCCTTCCCCACCTGGGACTGGAACGTCCTCCTGTGGGACTCAGCCGACCCGCTCATGGTCCCCTTCTTCAGCACCCTCAACCGCTTCATCGGCGTCTTCGTCTCATTCTGGGTCGTCCTCATCTTCTGGTACAAGAACGTCTACAACACGGGCTACCTGCCCATCAACACCAACCGCGTCTACGACCACTTTGCCCAGCTCTACAACGTGACGCGCGCCACCGACGACCACGGCCTCTTCAACCAGGACAAGTACTCTGCCTACTCCCCCCCCTACCTGGGAGCCGGCAACATCGTCATCTACATGTTCTTCTTCGGCATCTACACGTCCACGCTCACCTACGCCGCCCTCTATCACCGCCACGAGATCGCCATGGGCTTCAAGGCCCTCTTCAACAGCCTGCGCAGGAAGAGGCCGTTGCAGGAGGAGCGCGTGCTGGACGTGCACAACCGGCTCATGAAGGCCTACCCCGAGGTCCCCGAGTGGTGGTACGTCGGCTGCCTGGCCATTGCCATCGCCTTTGGCGTCGCCGGCATCGCAGGCTGGGACACGCACACGTCCCCCGGCGTCGTCTTCTACGGCCTCGCCCTCTGCGTCGTCTTCGTCATACCTGTCGGCATCATCAAGGCCATGACGGGCATCGAGGTCACCCTCAACGTCCTGGCCGAGTTCGTCGGCGGCTCCTGGGTCGACGGCAACGCCCTCGCCATGAACTACTTCAAGTCCTTCGGCTACGTCACATGCGCCCACGCCATCTGGTTCTGCAACGACCTGAAGCTCGCTCACTACGTCAAGATCCCGCCCCGCCACACCTTCGTCGCCCAGATCGTCGCCACCTTCATCAGCAGCATCGTCTGCATCGGTGTCTTGAACTTTCAGATGCTCAACATCGACGACGTGTGCACGCCCAAGGCCCAGTACAAGCTGACGTGCCCCGGGGTCAACACCTTCTTCACCGCCTCCGTGCTATGGGGCACCGTCGGCCCCGAGAAGATCTTTGGGCACCAGGGCCAGTACAGCGCCACCCTCGTCGGCTTCCCGCTCGGCGTCCTCATCGTCGTCTTCTTCTGGGCCCTCAGCAAAAAGTTCCCCCACTGGACGTGGACGCGGCAGATCCACCCGGTGGCCATCATGTACGGCGGCATCGTCTGGGCGCCGTACAACATGTCGTACGTGTGGCCCTCGGTGCCCATTGCCTACTTCTCCTGGATCTACCTCAAGTCCCGCTACCTCGGCCTGTGGTCCAAGGTACGTGTGCGCCCTGCCCCCGCCGGGGCCGGGTCCCGACGCTGACGTTTCCGCAGTACAACTTTGTCCTCTCGGCGGCGTGGTCGTGCGGCATCGCCATCGCGGGCATCATCATCTTCTTCAGCCTGCAGTACACCGGGACCGACCTCAACTGGTGGGGGAACAGGGTGTCGGAGATGGGTTGCGAGGGCAATGCTTGCGCACTCAAGACGCTCGCCCCGGGGGAGTATTTCGGGCCACGGATAGGGGAGTTCAGCTAATAGAGAGGAGTCAAAGAGACGGCCGGGAAGCGCAATGCTTGTCGGGTTGGACATTTTGGCGGGTCTCGCCTCGGAGTCACGACGCTCGGAGTTTTGGGCGGATTGGTAACATTTTTGAATGGCTTTTCTTTCTTAGCATGCTTCAAGTCGACAAAAATCGCTGGGGGATTGGATCTTGGGAACAAAGTTATACCCTCCTAGCTTGCCTTTTCTTTTTGTCCCTTGTCTTCCTCTCTCCCATTTTCCTTCTCGTTTATTCCTGAACAGCATGGCGGACTTGATCTATCTCCGCCCCTACTGGCGTTGAAGCGCTTTCAGAGTCTTGTACAATAGGATTGCAGCTCTTGGCAGGGCGTAAGCAGACTTTGCTCGGGACGTGAGTATTGTCGCTTGCAACGGTCATTTCATCCTGGCATGCCTCGTTTTCTTACGACTCTGACGTCGCCGATCTCAGTTTGATTTCGGAGGGTGGAAGTGCTGTATTAGCCGATCGCTGACATCAGCTGCGCGGCAAAAGTTGGGAATTCCCATCGCCCCCTCTCACGCCATTACTCCCCTGCCCACCCATCTATCTGGTCTACATCTACGCATTAAAAAGGAAGAAAGGATTATCGTCATCGCCTCTCACGCACACGGGTTTCCCTGAACACTCTTTCCGTGGTCGGTAGAAACATGGGCTGAGCGGTCTAGTCGTACAGGCAGTTGCTCGAAATCTCTGACCAAAGGACGCACGCTTGCTGAACCACAACACGCCGAGGCCGACCAAATAGCCGCAAACAAGAAAGAACGAAAGAAAGGACGGACGAGAGGAGAAGGACTAGTGACTCCCGGGACTCTCTCTATGCTCGAGCCCTCGTGTCCAGCGGCTTGTTGACCGGGGAGACCATGATGGGGCTCGAGTGCCCTCGGTCGTCGTGGCCCGGCGGGCTCAGGGGACTCAGTTCGCCGCCGTCCGCGGCCAAGGTGGCCGTGTCTATGTGGACGGGCTCCGATGACCTGCCGATGGTGTCCCTCATGTTGACGAGGACGTCCCGCCGAGCGGAGCGCTGCATCGCGGGCATCTTGAAGTGTTCCCGGGTCAGGCTGACGCGGTGCCTCATCCACCCGCTCGGCCGGGGGGAGCCCGGGTCCCGGGAGCCCGGGTCCCTGGAGCCGCCGGAATCGTCACGGTGGCGGCGGTGACTCCTGCCGGCGCCGTCGCCCGTCTTTGGGCTGGGAGGGCATGGACTCGGCACCACGACCGTCCTTCGCCTCGGCAGGCTGGAGAGGGCGCCCGGCTCATGCGTTCTGCGGACGAGCAGGGCCGCCTGCGCCAGCAAGGTGGGGTGCTTGATGACGTCCTCGGGCGTGACCCTGACCGCGTCGAGGCCGTCGATCGGGAGTTTGCGGAGGCCGTGGTTCAGACGGCCTGCGAGGAGGTAGGCCGGCAGCACCGATCCTGCGATGTCGAAGAACCGGGACGACTCGAGCTCCTCGCTTTCCATGCCCAGGCCCGTCGGGTAAAGGACGTCCCCCCAGGTGCAGACGAGGAAGTCTCGCAACGTCCGGCGGTGGTCCCTGGGGAGGGAGCCGAGCATCGGCTGCGGCTCCGCCGCCATCGACGCTCGCCTCTCGAGCAGCACCCGCGGCGCCGCGCTCTCGTACTCGCACGCCGGCGGCAGCACCGGCTGGTGCATGCTCTCGGGGCTGGAGAGCGTCTTGCACGCGTCGACGAACAGGCCCATGACGGCCGAGGCGAAGTCGGCCGTCACCCGGCCCCGGGGGAACTCGAGGGACAGGGTGACCCGGGCCGGGCCCACGGTGGTGGACGAGGCCACGAGGTCGGCCACGGACCGGGCCGGCGGCTCGACCATGGCGTAGGTAAAGGTCGTGTTCTCCAGGTTGAGCGTCACGGACCCGTCGACGGGCGCCAGGGACCGGTGCCGGACGAGGGTACTGAACTGGGTCCAGTCCGGCCAGTCGGTGCAGGCCCGGACGATGGCCCGGACGCCGAGGCCCTCGTGGGCCAGCGACGAGGCGCACTCGTGCTGGACGAGCTGCATCATCTGCAGCGGCGACACGCTCCAGGTCGGGAGCCGGACCCGGACCGGCACCACGCTTTCCAGCGGCCCGACCATGGAGGGGAGGTCGGCGTACGCTCCGTGGTGATTGGCGCGTCGATGGCCCTCGACGAGCTCCCCGAAGACGACGTCGGCGCGGCCGGCCAGCCTGGCGAGGACCATGGCCCAGGCCGTCTTGAGGACGACGTCGAAGCCCATGCCCGTGTCGCACAGCGGCGGCACGTCGATGGTGCGGTGCAGGGCCGCCCTGTCGACGACGGGGCCGCGCGGTCTGGACTGCGGCACGATCTGCGTCATCCTGGCGCCCGCAAGGCGCGCCCTCCAGTGACGGACGCTGTCCAGGCGCCGGGCGGCCGACTGGACGGCCCGCGAGTACTGGAGGAAGCTCGGCCTCGGCGGGACGCCGCCGGGATCCCTGTACAGCCGGATGAGGTCCTGGACCAGCTGCGGCGCCGAGCCCTCGGTCACCTGCGCCGAGCTGCAACGGATCAGCAGCCTGCCCTGCCTGCCGCTGGTGGCTTCCAGGTACGTAAACTCGGTGACGGGCCGGCCCAGCTGCAGCGGCAGACGCTGGTCCTGCTGCATCGCCTGCTCCGCCTCGCCGTCGATGTCGTGCGCCGCGCAGGAGCGGTGCCAGAACCGGGCCCGGAAGGATGCGATGGCGACCTGGTAGGCGCGGCACTCGTGGATCGCGAAGGCGGTGCGGAGGATCGGGTGCGTCATGGTCAGGGCCTCGCAGGCCGCCTCCAGCCTCTCCGCCCGCACGGGGCCGTTGAAGTCGAGCATCAAGAAGTTGACGTCGCCCCGGGGGGAATACAGGCTCGATTCGAGGCTGCGCACCTGCTGGGAAGTGGCCTCGGCCGCGTCGAGCACGTCGTGCCGCTCGACCCCAATCTGCGGCGCCAGGACCAGCTTGACGAGCCCCTCGTAAGGACCGTGGTCCCGTGCTCTGCCTTCTTCCGAGGGCCCCCGCGGCGACGATCTGCCGCCGCGCACGCCGTCGTCGTCGTCGTCATCGGCGGCGGCGGCGGCGTCCACGGCCGACGACGCGCGGCACATCTCCGTCAGCGTCTCTCCCGCGACTACCTGCCTCGCAAGGACGTCGAAGCCGCCCTGGCGACAAGCGACGATTAGCCTGGCGGCCAGCAGGTGGCTACCGCCGGCGTCGAAGAAGGATTCCGACGGCCCAATACCCGTGGCTGCTTTGCCCAAGACGCCTGCCCAGATGAGCCGCATCGACTCCTCTGCCTTGGTCAGGGGCAGGGGCTTGTCCACGCAGCGCGACGGCCGGGTGCCCGCGGCGTACTGGCCGTCGGCCAAACCCATCACCTGAGCGTACGACATCGAGGCCGCGTTCTTCCGAAGCCTTCGCCTGTTCACCTTGAGGGAGACGGACAGGGGGAGGCCCCGGACGGGGATGAAGACGGCTGGGATGCACCGCCACGGCAGCCTCTCCCCCGCCGCGGAGGGCTTGCTCAGCGAGGCCTCGACGGCCGTCTTGGCCGCGAAGAGCTTCCTTTTCACCTCGGGGCCGAGGCAGTTGAGGTCGTAAGGCCCGCGGCTGGGCCCTCGACCTAGGTCGAGGAACGCGGCCCGGAGCTGCCTGGAGTCGCTGGTGGTGATGTCCTCGACGGCGACGTCGACCCCTCGCGCCAGGCAGAGCCGGATGCGCCGCTCGATTTCTGTAATATGGACCCCCTCCTTCACCGTCTCGTCTCTTCTGCTGGCAAAGAGTCGGACGTGGCCGCGATCGAGAAGCCGGGCCACGTGGCCGGTCCTCAGATATCGCCACTTGGGCCTGGCCGGCGGCTCGCGCTGGTAGGCCGGGTCGACGAGCGGCTGGCCTGGGGTGAACCTGTGGGGCGTGACGAGTGGGCTGTCGATGGCGAGCTCGCCCACGGCCCCGACGGGGACCATCCTCTTGGGGTCCTTGGGATGAAGGACGAGGAAGCGCCCCATCAGGGGAGGCCCGATGACGCCCGTCTCTTCTCGCCCGGACATCTGAAGGACCGAGATGGCCAGCGGACAGACGTTGGGGGCCCCGTAGGCGAGCAGGACGTTCCTGTTGCGCAGCCAGGGCCCGTACATGTCCTTGTCCAGGCTCCTGGTCCGGAAGCAGATGGTGTCGAGGCTGGGCACCCTGGAGGGGTCGATCCTGCGCGACAGCACGGGCGTCATGTAGGACCAGGTGATGTCCATGCGGCCGATGACGCCCTCGAGATCGTCGATCCTCTCGACCTCGGACGGGACGCAGACGCAGCCGCCGTGGAGGAGGGTGCCGAAGATCTCGACGAGGGCGACGTCGACGTTGAAGGCCGACAGCTGCAGGACCCGGCTCCTCTCGTTGATCTTGAGCGCCGGCCCCTGAGCCGACAGCACGGAGCAGAGCGACTGGTGGGTGAAGAAGATGCCCTTGGGCCGCGGCGACGCCGGGGACACGAAGGCGCAGGCGGCGTGCTCGGGGACCGGCTCGTGCGGCAGGAAGGTGAGCTGGGGCGGCAGGGCGTCAAGGGCGTCCTGGCTGACGAGGACGCAGCTGCCGGCGACGGGGCCGAGCCTCTTCCAGGCCAGCTCGGTGACGAGGACGAGGGGGGGCGCGAGCTGTTCGATGGTGGTCCTGGCCAGGGCGAGGTCCTGGCCGTCGAGGGCGACGAAACAGCCGCCGGCCTTGAGGACGGCGAGCATGACGACGGGCGACCAGCGGCACTTGTCGAGGACGAGGGGCACGAGCGTGCCGGGGCCGACGCCGAGGTTGACGAGGTGCGTGGCCAGCTTGGTGACGACGGCCTCGACCTGCTCGTACGACAGGTCTCCGTCCCAGGCGGCGACGGCCAGGGCGTGCGGCCGCAGCCTGGCCCGTTCGAAGACGAGCTGGTGGAGGCAGGCGGACACCTTGGTGTCGGTCTGGTCGGGGTCCCAGTCGGGCGTCGTGATCTGCTGATAGTCGCGCTCCGTGAACAGGTCGATGTCGGAGACGCGGGCGGCCGGCGCGGCGAGGACGAGCTGCAGGGCGCGCTCGAAGCTGTTGACGACGTTGTGGGCCTGGTCGGCCGTCAGGTAGCGGCAGGTGATGTCGGCGCGGAGACGGTCGCCGACGACGTTGACGCAGAGCGAGAGGTCGCAGTCGGCATCGAGCGAGGAGGCGACGAAGGCCGGATCCCACGCGAGCGAGGCGAACTCGGCTCTCCTGCCGCCGCCGCCCAAGACGTGCGTCGTGTCGTGGAAGGAGACGCAGGTGTTGAACAGGGCCTCTCCCGCCAGCCCGACGGCGTGCTCGACCTCGGCCACCGTCGGCGACTCGGTCCTGGCCGCATCCCCGGCCCGCGCCTGGATGGCCTGCAGGGCCTCGGCGATGGTCTGCGCGCCGGAGACGTCGACGAGGCACGGTATCAGCGGTGCGAAGCAGCCGATGCCCTGGGGCGGCTTCCGCGACGCCTCGGGCTCCCGCCCGGGGAACTGGTAGCCGAAGCTGACGTTGGCGCCGCCGACGAAGGTGTGAAGGACGAGAGCCCAGGCGAGCCCGACAAGCGCAGAGGCGTCCAGGCAGTGGTCTCGGCAGAACTGATACACGTCAGCCGGGCCGACGGCCAAGTCGAGGCTCCGCGTCAGCAGGCGGCGGTCGGCCTGCTGGAAGGCCAGGCGGGGGAACAAGCAGGGCTTGGCCTGTGCCGGATCCGCGCCCCATCTCTCGAGCCTGTGCGACGAGTCCTGCGACGAGATGTGGCGATGCCTCTTGGGCGGAGCGGATTCGGCGAGGTCGACGGCGGCGCCGGCGTATACACGTTGAAGCTGAGACACCAAGAGGTGGATGCTCGCCGGCTGCAAGGGGGGGACAAAGAAAAAAGAGGACAAAGCTTGGTGAGCACTGCAATGGATTCGCGAATAGGAAGAAGACGTGTTCGAGACTTACATCACATATGGCTTGACTGGCATCCAGCCTGATGTAGGTCGAGGTGGAGGATCGGCAGACGGCTAACCTATGACGCGGCCGCTCGAGCTCCGACTTGATGGGCGGAATGGTGGCCAGCGTCTGGACGGGGTCGGGCGAGTCGAGGAAGAGCATGTCCGGGGAGATTTTCCGGAGGACGACCTTGTCGAAGAGCCCCCTCTCGGAGACGCTGTCGATGAAGACGCTGCGCAGGGCGTCGTGCCGGGCGACGAGGGTGGCCCAGGCCTCGCACAGGCGGCTCTGGTCGACCGGGCACGGCCAGCCGGAGGTGACGAGCTCGTAGGTGGCGCTGAGGTGGAAGCAGGCCTGGTCGCGCGCCTGGGCGAGGAGGATGTCCTGCTGGACGGGGCTGACGGGGCAGATGGTTTCGACGTTGGCGACGCCGTCGAGGGTGACCCTGGCCAGCCGGTCGGCGGCCAGCCTCGACAGGGCGTCGTACGACGTCTCGAGCAGCGGGGCGTCGGCGAGGGTCAGCTGGGGCGGCATGACGCGGAGGCGGCCGACGGCCTCGAGGACGGAGTGCTCGAAGTTGTGGACCCAGGCGGCGATGCGGTCGCGGTGGGCCGAGTGGCGGTTAAAGAGGAACTCGACGTGGGCGCCCGAGTGGTCGTCGATGACGACGGAGACCTCGAAGAGGGCGATGCGGCCGACCTTGGGCCCGATGTCGGAGATGAGCGAGCCGGTCTCCTGGTCGGGCGCGGCGACGGGCTCGAGGAGGCCGTCCATGCGGCCGAGCTGGCGCAGCGTATCGACGCAGTTGAAGACGACCTCGACGGGGACGGCGGCGGCCGACGACGACGCCGACGACGACGAAGACGATGACGGCGACGACGACGACGGCGGCGGCGGGGAAGAGGCCTCGGGCGGAGAAAGGGAGAAGGAGGAGCGAGGGGCGGTAAGACGAGGGGGCGAGGAGGAGGAGGAGGAGGGAGAAGAAGAAGAAGAGGAGGAGGAGGAGGAGGAGGAGGAGGAGGAGGAG
>NJEV01000452.1:336-19084 GCA_002591385.1 Cordyceps sp. RAO-2017
CAGCACCATGTTGCGAACCAGTCAGCTATCACATCGTCGAGGGCCACCTGCTTGTTGACGAAAAGCCTTTAGGGAGACTGCCGCTTGAGATTTACCAGTCAAGCGATTTCAAATACTTGTTCTGCCTGTTACCTGCTAGGCAGCACAGTGAATGAGCGAGTCCCAGAATCCTGATTCGGGTCGATTTCGGCCCGGGACCTGTGACACCAACAATTCAATTATGGGCCCCCGTTCTCACTCTCCTATTAATTACAGGATATCGGATATCGCTGATTGACGTATCGCGTATCGCGTACCGTATATCGCCAAGTTATCGGATAACTCATACGATATCGTGTATCAGACACAACCCTGGGTCAAGCCACCCCAGAAACCAAGTTCCAGCTACCCGAGGATCTGAACGATTTCCAAAGTTCCGACTAAGGCACAGGGTCAAGAGGGGTATGCTCAGGACGAGCCGTTCTAGCAAGCGCGATCTACAAGAACGAGACTAGCGCTGGGCGGGCTGCGGCAGCAAAGACAGAGAATTCCCGCCAGAGTGGGAAGACACTCGAAGCGCATCGATACAGCGCTGCCGGGCAAGAATATGCGAGTCGAGACATGTGCTTCGGTAACTAGACATAAGGCAAATTTCCCATGGTTCGTCTTAGGACCGTGCATCAACGCTGCCATGACGACGTTGTCCATTAATTCTGCCCACATTTTGTCTTTTCGTTAAACAGCTTCCACAATTGCCCATTCTAATCCTTCTATTCGTCTCCCACCCTGTCGCTTGCATACCTAAATCAGGGCATCATGATGTTTCGTCACCGGGCTCCGCGAAATCCGACTCCCTCAAAAGCCCCCCACCCAGAATCCTCCCCCAGTGGGATTTGTCGATGGACCTGCAGCCACGCCGGATCCTCGTTAAGAGCACCATTAAAAACTTGACAGGGCTCTTCGTGAGCTGCCGTCGGGAGCCGTGCTTTGCGTGGGAAATGAATCCGTCTGCTTGCACCGTCATGCCCTCAATCGTTGGATGCCACGCCAAACCCAGCATCTCACACGTCTCCTTGTAGTCAGCCATGGTGGTGAAGTAAATTTGGCCAGAAAAAAGGTTAAGCAGCTGCTTTAAAGAGATTGGCAACTCCCAATCCGCCCTAAGCCGCGGGATTGTGTAAAGCTTTAGGTCATCCAGCGCCGGGAATGCCAGGTTTGGGCGAGGCGCGTACAGATGGAGAACCACGTTTCTCGACTTCTCCATTTCCGGCAACAGGCCCTCAGCCTCGTATGGACTGATGATGACGAGTTTCTTGACCCTGCCACCCACTGAAGCGTTGCTCAGTATCCACTGTATCGGCCGCTGGTACGAGTCAGCGCAGTGGCGGCCCCCAGTCGGCTTTACCGTTCGCATGTAGTCAACTGTGGTCCAAAGACCGTCCGGAAACTCGCAGACATCAAGGTGTTCTGCAGCACTGGTGTTGCCGAGGGTTTTGAACGCAGTAATGAACGCCGGGGACGAGACAGGTATCTCGCCTGTGGCAATGAAGTGGCGCACATGAGGATGAATACGATGTTCCTCGGGATCGGCCTCAGGAGGTCTCTCCACCTGTTTCTCCTGCTCAATCTCCGGCGCTAGTTCTCGTTCTTGCTCCTCCAACAGTGCAGAGCTTTTGTAGTCGAGACAGTTGAATTCCTTGCATCGCTGCTTGATCTTCAAGAGCTTCGGGGTATGAGGACTCGATAGCATGTTCAACGGACCATCTGACTTTGTTCCAGCATTGCGAGGCCTATACCTGTACTCCAAGGTTTGTGCTTCGTCCTCTAGGAACGCCTCGGCCAGTTTCAAGGTCATTTTTATGCCCGTGGCACTGTTCGTTTCTGTCTGCTCCCAAATGTCGCTCTGGCGTTCGAATCTCACTCCTTGCAGGGCCCAGAGTGGCAAACCTCGACGGATATCGGCATGAGACTCTGAGATGGACCACAAGAGGACATCATACACGGTAATTGTGGCGTCGCCGAATTTGGCGTCGCTCGGCTTGTGACAGATTGCGTGGATCTTAGCTTGTATCTCCTCGGAAACACAGAACACAACTGACTGGCCTTGCCCCAGCCTTCGCATTCTCATACAAGCTACGAATGTATCAGTCGCTGCGGCTAGGTAATAAAAAATGAAAAAACTGCGGCTCACCTTGCACAAGCTTATCCTTTGTTAGATTTGCGCCAAGCGTCACGGCAGCTCTATAATCTAGGGGAAGTCTCAAGTCTGTACCCCTGGTATGGGCCTCATCAAGAAAAACGAGGCAAACATCAAGTTGCTGGGCGTACGGCGATGTCTGCAGTTGCTCAACTTGGCCATGGCGGTCGATCACGCAAAGATCATCGGAATCGTCGAAGAAAATGGCCGCCTCCTTATTTTGCTCCGCCGACGTCCTCTCCAGCCACGTTCGCGCGACTTGGATGTTGGTCAGTTCGAGGATCTGCGCCCCGACATCGAGGATAACCTGAACCAGTGGATCTAGAGACTGAATGACGTTTAACAGGACCTCTGCGTCAGATGCGCTGCCTTTCCGTCTCGGAATATATGCAATAGTATTCTCTGGCTGGAGAAGATGCCCAAGCACCAACGCATTTGTGTGTTTCTGCTCCTCAAGATCCAGGTGCTGAACGTCGAGGGGTAGCATATGGCGTGAGTCGTTGGTGCCGCTGAAGCCCGTCGTGGGGTGGACTTTCTGTCGCCCGATATCCCAGCCCGAGGCAGAAAGCTTCTGCGGAAACTCTCTCATCTCCTTAGAGAAGACAAAGTGGGTTAAAAAGTAATCGATAACACTCTTTGCAAATCTCAAGTTGGGGAGGATGTGCTCTTTCATCTGGTAACAATCTCTGATGTTGACTCCCTCGAGCCGATGGAACGACTCCGGCAGCATCGGGGCATCTCGAACCCACCCTTGGTATTCGTTATCGGCCTGGTCAGACTGCAGAAGATGGTCGAAGGAAAGGAAAAGATCATCGTCGGATAGGCCGCCATAGTAGTAGGACAAGCATGTCAATACAATGACGACGTCAGGGTGACTGAACTCGGACCTTGGCGTGGGAGAATCTTTCGCTCTGTATGGAACCGCAAGCCTCGTTTTGGGATTTCGGTTGGAGGTGAGGCCATAGTTGACCCGCCATCTCTTCTGCCCCAAAGCGAACTCCAGCACGCCTCCCGCGATAAGCCCTCTGAGCAGGAGCAGAGGGCCCTTTGTCGCCTCCGTGTAGAAGCCAGACTCTTCTTCAACAGCCGATACTTGCTCAATGGACAGAGACGCAATGGATATGTAGCTGAGGACGTCCTTCCTAACCTCCCTAGACTGTCGCGCTATGGGAAACCCCGGCAGCCCAGCACCACACAGTTCTTGGGCGAGCGTGTCGAGTAGAAAATTGGTAGCGTCTTGTCTCAGTATTCGTATCCTTGGAAAGCGTCCACGATCGTAGTAAGTTACCTCAACCGACTCAGTGAATTTTTCCTGCACCGTGTGTGCCTTCTGAGCGACGAGGTCGAGCACTCTTTGTGTCAGGACCCAGCGCTCCGGGCTAAGCTCAACGGGTCTCTGAGTCCCCATCGTGTAGACAAGCTCAAATTTGACATTGAAATTTTCATCACTTTCATCGACGATGTCTCTGGTGTGTACGTCGAAGAAGTGCTGGTTGCCGAGGATGTCATCGTCCACTCCAGAAAGACAACATTCGATGCCCATCAACTGATAGGAGAGAATGTGCTCGGGCTGCATAAGCAGCACGCCGCCTTTTTCCTTACATTCGATAGCTATGTCGCGGACCGCTCGAATGTCACATGCTTTCGGTTTGAGGGAGCGGGAGAAAGGCATGTGAAAGATTCGATGATCCAGCAGTCCACCAAGCCTCGCAACCAGGGTTCGATACAGCTCTTTCGCCTGCGGCTTGGCTACTATAACGCGAACAAGCCTGGTACCATCCGCGAGATGGGCCGCAACAATCGGTGCAATAACCGAGGACTTGCCCTCGCCCATGTTGAGCTGCATGGTGGCATTGCGATTATTTGGTGGTGCTCGCATGTCTGCTGCAATGCTCTCTTGGTTCTCTCGAATTGTGATGCCGCTTTCCACCTCCATGAGAAGAGACTCGGGATAATCCAGCGGATCCCAATTGGTGTGGCCGGGGTTGAGGAGTTCCTTTAGAATGTCGCTTTTGTTGTGATCCAAATTGTCGCTAAGGCTGGACATTCGCTCTGCCCGCTGTCTTCGCGAAAGTGCCAGTCCATATGCTGAAATGGCCCTTTTCCAGTGCCGTGGAAGAGCTCGCCATCGTTTGTAGACCAGCTGACGAAGAAAAAGCTTGGGTGATATCCTTGGCGCCATGAATTCCGCTCCGATTTGCCGGCTCGAGAGCTGAAGCGTTTGAGCCGTAGCTGAGGAGCCAGGATTATCGAGTTTTGCAGCTTCCTTCAGGGTTTCATAAACCATTTCCACATGATCTCGGCATCGATCCAGATTTTGACGCAGAGTTCCGCGAAGAACCTTGTCATCAAGACATTTTAGCGAAGGCTGAGGCTTCATATTAGTCAAGGACTCGACACTTCTCTCTAGATCTCGGGCATATTCAAGCTCATGCTCGTGGGTGGCTCCCCCCCGAAGACGTTGTATCAGCGCGGATAGGTGTCCGCTGCCGAGACTTCCACCCTCACTCATGCCGCCGAGGGCAGGAGACAGAATATTGATGCTGTCATCATCAGAAATGGGCAAAGGAACAACATTCCCCAGAAAGAGATCTTTTTCAGGAACAAAAGCGCACACTTGTTGGGCCTTGGAGGGTGGTGCCTTCTCAACTAGAGCCCCGGGAATTGGAATCGGCTCCATCGAGTGTTTCCTAATTGCATTGGAAATCTGCTCCAAGTAATTGTAAAACTGAAGGTTTCGAAACCAGTGTCGCCAGAGAGCTAGGACACTAGCCATTGCTGAAGATGACTCGATATACGTCTGAATTCCATCGCCACTTGGAGCACACGGGTTTTCGCAAGGCCACTGATTGACGAGGGCAGCTGTGAATTGGTCCATAGCCGTAGATCTGTTAGCATTGAAGGTTCTTTCGCGCCTCTTACGCAGCTTTTTGTGGGTTTCTCCATCATGCGCCAGAAGGGTTGCCTCTGGACAGTTGTGATACGGAACGAGATGCTTCGCAACAAGACCCCGAATGCGGCCGGCGTCAACCTTTCGACCTTGTTGAAGGTCAAAAGAATTACCTCCCGGTAGAGAGGACATTCCGACACCAGCTGAATTTGCGCATACGACGAGCGTTTGAAGTGCCTGGGGATTGCAATCTTCTGAGTAGGCCATGGCAGCAAGGCATAACAGCAACCTAAATTTATTCGGCCTCAAGTGGCTTCCGCACAGTATCTGGTGGAGCTGACACCAGTAAGAACTCATTAGAGTCCTGAAGTTTCCCAACCACTGTGCGTCGTAGGTTATTAAACTTTCAAACTGCAGCTCGAGCTTGCCGATTCCCGTAACCTCAGCCAGCGAAAGGCAGTTCCATATTTCATCTTGAAGTTTGTGGCTGACTTGCTCATAAAGGGTTCCCCTTCCTTGGTAGATCGAAGTTGCCACCTTGAACGCTCGTGCTGATGCCTGAAGGGATCCTAGCGTGTCTCGTGCTTCGTAGCAACGATCCTCGGTGGTGGTGTGGTCCTCAGCACCGAACCCATCTAACTGGAAGACAGATGCTCGGATTAGATGTCTTTGATGCAGCGTCGGATCTACAAAATCAAGGGCCTTGGGTTTGATGTAGTTTTCTTGATAGAAAACCTTGCTCCGCTCTGCTTGTACCAAGATGTTTCTGACAGATTGGTAGAAATGTCCATGTTGGGAGAGAAAGCTGAGTCCATCATTCCAGACAATTCTCTCCAACACACGCTCATTTGGGGGGTAGTAGGATCGACCAGGAGACAGCTTCGCGATGACATCGAGAAGCTGAAGATTATCCCGTGAAAGCCACTTGAAGGACCGAACCGCGGCCGAGTTGAGAATGGTGAGGGACTCTTCCGTCCCAGTCCTGCCAGTCAGAGGGTCGGCGAGGCAATAGGAAGTCATAGCATGGAGATAGCAAAGAATCAGCTTGCTTTGCAGGTCCCCATTGTCAACAAGCCGACCTAACGAGGTGTCGATATCGTAAGGGTGGGCTTTGTTGGAAGTGCCCTTGTCAATGGTGACCTTTATATGGTGATCTTGTGAAGCGGCCCACTTCACTGTGCCGTTGGGCAGCAAAACTTTCCTCTGGCCTTGGTGATTCCTCAGAACTAGCTTACTGGTAAGTCCAACTAGGGTGTCGATTCCCTGCACTGGGTCGACATACATGCCTCGAAACTGTCGACACTGAATTATGCTCGAGCCGGGTTTTAGGAAGAACTTGAGTTGAAGCCTTGGCAGTTCAATGCCTACCTGGCCTGTTCTGGAATTGTGAGTAACGTGAATGTTCAAGCTGCTTTCGACTGGCGCCAGCAAATTGAGCAAACGTTTTGCAGCACTGCTTGCAGGGCTGAAGAGGGACTCGTGGCTGCCTCTTTGCATGACCCAGACTGAATCTGTTTTTCTCAGCTCCCAGCTGTCTGGAAGAGGCTTCCAAGGTGTAGCTTTCGGCCGAAACTCAATTGTCTGCGTTTCCTGGTGGTACCAGTGGACGTATTTGTGGACGAAGTCGTAAGGGAGCGATTTGCCGAAGAGTCTCGATGGGATGAGACTCATTGTGTCACCCTCCTTGATTGCCATAACAAGGATATCGTTCTCGCTCATGCCAAGATGCACAGTGTACCCGTTGTATGACTTCTTTGCAGAGAACTGCATGCCAGGCAGGTCGGTAGGCATTACCTCCACCATAGCTTTTCCAAAAAGGGTTTCATAACATGGGTGCCCTTCAAACTTGGTTGGCAATCGTGATAAGGGCCTTCCGTTGACAAGGAGCTCAGCTGTCAGCAGGTTGAACTGCACAGCCAAGGAGAGCGATCCGGTCGACGTTGTGCGAGTCACAAGCCAGTCGTCTGTCTCGCCCGATGGTAATGACCATGCTTGACCGCGGCCGCCGTAGGCCGACCAAGTGATTCGAATAGCATTGTCCAAGCATGGACTGTGTCGCTGCAATATCTCCTCGAGCAGGAACGCCTTGCACCTGTACATCAGACGTCGCCATCTGTGCATGGAGAGACGGTTGAAATCATCTTCCAGCTGCTGGACGCACTGCGTCGTGCACTGGATAGCCATTGCCGATTCGATCATTACAGACGCTTCAGCAGGGCTTGCCAGAACGTTTCGAAGCTCATCATAGTCCACATCGAAAGAGCTAATGCACACATGGGCCACCTGGAAAACTCGTTCGAGAAACTGCGCTCGTTGCTTGTCGTTATCAGACTGCTTGCTCTTGTGCTGCAGGTCACGGAGCCATTTCAAGGCCACCTGTCGGCAATCTGCGAGGAAAGAAAGGCACTCCTCCGACACGCTCACGGACGGCGAGAGGGTGTGGAGCCTCGCTGCCAGAGAGATGAAGGCACTCAGTGCGTAGCAAGATTCCCAGTTTTCCCTGATTCTACTGACTGCCAGCCTGAGGCCCTTCAAAAGCTGCCCAGCGAAGACGTCGTCGCCGAGTGGCTGATGTCCGGCTCTGTAGGCTGTGTCCTTCAAAGGTGGCCCGGCCTGAAAACTTGACTGCAACAGCACCAAGATAGTATCAAGCTTTTTGAAGTCCAAGGAGGGAACGTGTAGATTTGTCAGGATGTTGAGCCACTGGATGCGGTATCCGACGGGAACAGTAGCCATAGCCTTGAACTCCTCGAGCGCGAGGTCGTCTGGGCAGGCTGCCTGACGAGAGATTACTTCGTTGGGTGGCAAGCCGCTTGGCTGGTGGAAAGGTCGCAGCAAGAAGTTCTGGAGACTTGCATGCTGATTTGATAGTTTGTAGGTGAGCATGTTGGGGATCGTGTCCCTGGTCTCGGCCGCGGACATGACAATGCTTTGGTCACAGTAACGGTAAGTCATACCGTTGGCTACTAGAACCTCATTTTCTGCCGCAGTGGCAATCGGCTTGATGTTCCTATGTGTTCCCCTGTTGGGCTTGGTGATGGAGACGACCTTGACTCGGGAGTCTTCTGAGTTGTACCAAGGCAGAAGATAACCTTCCAAATCCCAACTAGTGATAGTATTTTCCATTATCTCATATTGCGATTGGAGGACGTTGATTCGACAATAAGTGGAAATATTCCGCCAGTTGCCAAATGGGATTGGCACCTCTAGTTCAAATACGGCAGATTGTGCCCGGTATCTATTCGCAGGAAGTGGCCACTCATGGACAAAGATTTGCAACGACTCGGCAGTGCTCCGATCAATGCATCTTCTGCAAGGTGTCCTGTGGCTGCTTCCTGAAACGCCCGTTCTTGGATCCACGTAGTAGTCGTAGATGCAGCTCGAAGCTTGAACCGAAGCCATGAGACGGCGATATTCGGCCTGAAGCTTGCGAAACTCAGCAATCTTTGCTTCTCGCTCCGAATGAGCCTCGGTTTCAATCATCTGAAAAAGCTGCTGGTGCCTCGGCGAATATTCGAAATATTTGACCGAGAAAGATTGCACCTCCCCAAACGAGTGGTAGATGGAAGTGGTGCGATATCTCGCTCCATCTCGACGGGCTTTGACATGCTCTTCAACCTCTTGCAATCTCTCCATTTGACCCCTCGAGGGCAAAATGAGGGATTGTAAAAGCTCGAGGGGGATTTCCGGATCGTAGGCTAGCATTAGGCTGTGGTGCCAACATGCAGACTGATCTGCAGCGACCCAGAGCTCCATGATGGTAAGGACCATAATTGAAAGCGCCTCGGGGTTTTCGGCGTAATGGGCGGACGCAAGACCGTGATAAGTTTTCAGTGCTCTGTAGAGAAGTTTGCAGGTTGCCTGCTGAGCGATGCTGGTAGTCAGCCAGGCATTTAAGTGCATCTCGACCCAACTCTCGAATACTAGCAGATGGAATCGAGTGTCATCGCCGGAGGAAGACTGCAGGCAAGGCAATGTTTTCTGGTCGACCTTGAAGGAAATCTGTGTGGGTACGAAGCAGTTCACGGTCCCGTCCAGTCGTTGTGAAGGAATCCCTCGAATGAAAAAATCATCAAGGCCAGGATACGATGCACGAGTGCCTTGATGGAACTCCTGGGTAGACAGCGGTTGCATGTCTGAGCAAGTTGCCGTCTCACGAAGGATATCTTCCCAGCGATTTTGGACGCAGCTCCTAGTCCTCGCCAGCGTCTCCTCTACCATTGGTAGCCACTGGTAGGTTCTGCCTTGCTGGTTGAGCTTGAGCAGGCGTCTCGATATTTTGGCTATCATGCAATACAGCATGTCGCTGGGGAGTTGATGCGACTTGTCCGACCGTAAAATGCCTGCCATGAGCACCACCATGAACTCCTTGTAGAGTGTTACATTTGGTGCCATGCGTGACATGCAGAGCTGGAGTGTTATCCTGACGAATAGCCACAATGACGACCTTCGCCATGGCAGGTGGGCATCAGAACAGAGAAGAGCCTCTTCTCGAGTGTTTTTCCAGATGCGAGGCTCTTCAACAAGGTCGCCCAAGGTCCTGAGAACAGTGGCCAAGAGGTTCGTGACAACCTCGGGTGCCGTTGTGTCTCTTTCCTCGATGTGTTTGTCGCCAGCCTTCTTCACGCTTGCCTTCATCTTGGCAACCTCTTGGTGGCTCATTTTGGTGATCGAATGCACAAACTCTCGCTGGAACTGGCTATCGCGGAATTTTGCCACGTCCAGGGCAACAGATGAGGCAGGAAAACGTCGCTGGAGACGCCCGACAGTTTGTATGGCGCTGTTGTTCCGGGGCGAGAGCTCAAACGGTTCGAACACTACCGAGTCCTGCTTGCGAGTGACAATGATGCCGGCGTTTTGTGCCTTCACATAGATCGGAAGAAGGTCATCTATGAGCGAAGTAAGTTTCTAAGAATGTAACGGAGAATAAGTAATTTTTTTGGACATAGGCGTCACGTACCGGTCTTTCCCAGACCGTGAAGTGCCTCCAGGAGATGCTCCTCATCCACTGAGCCATCGGACCTAGTGATACAACGTAGGCGGTGAATCGCGTAAATGGCGGCGTCGACAGCGCTCTTGTGCTCCGGCTGTACGTTGGCGAAGAAAAGCTGCAGAGCGTCAGAGACAGTCGCCAAGAGCGAGGTCTCGTGAGCTGCCGCCTCGGGATCATCGCCAGTTTGGGGCAGCTTGGGGGGGAGGAAGACGTGCTCAAAGGCAAACTGTATGCCTGCTAGTGAAATCGATGAGCCTGGGAGTTTGTCCATGGCAGCAGGCTCGAGTTAAAGTACAGTTCAGATTTGGAATATTCAGACAACCATTCAAGGCTTGAAATGTTATGAGACACCAAGGCTGATCATGGCTATGGGTCGACGAAGAGAGTGGGAAGCGTTCAATTTATTAATCTGTGTAACAAGCCCATCTCATTGCAATCCTAACCTTAGGGCACAGGTTTATTGCCCATCAGCAAGCCAAGTGGGTCTCCGCTTAGCCTCAGCATCGTCAACCGTCGCGATGGCAGCCAATGGTGCAGCCTCATCCGGAAATTCGCTGTAGCAGATCAGTCGATTCAATACTCGAGCCCTTCAGGCTCCAAATTTAGCATGCACCATCTCTAAAGCTACGGGGGGGGGAACGTAGCTATCAGGACGACGGCCGCCATGAATGGCCCGAGCCTCACAACCTCAAACCGGTCAGCCTCTCCAGAGTCCCGACTCCGTACTGACACGGTTGGGCTGCCTTTCCATTGTTGACCCGTGCCCAATGCTCTCGCCAAATAAAAATGTATGATTCCGTATGTTCCCTAGTCCAGCTTGAGATTCCAGTTCACTCCAAGGGACCCATGCCTTGCACTTCTTTCGGAATTGGCCCGAAGAGCTATGCATCCTCCACTGTTGATCACGCCTACCCACATTTCGCTTTGCTCTCGGATCTGTGCGTTCGTGAGATTGAGCTAGTGGAAGGGCGGTCATAGGAGCTTTCCAGCCTTAAGAATGGTGTCGCATATCAAGACTGCCTAGAACGATTACTCCTAGTGTGGCGATATTGCTATACGCAATACTGTTGCCTTACAGGCAACAGCTACTGCCCAACCAGACGACAAAGCCTTTCATTTGTGTATAAAGAGCTGCACTATTCCGTGCATTCGTTTACTCTTTCTGGTTCTTCAGATAATTCTCAATCAATTGCCTCATGACATCTCTGCCCCACGTCAAGCCAGTTGTCTGACAAATGGCCATTGCCCCTGTCCCTATACGCCTCCCCCAATAACATCGGCATCGGTTCCACCAAGCCGGCATCAACATCGCCGCTTGCCTTCATACGAGGCTTTTTATGCCGCAGTATATCACGAGTGACCACCCATACGTTACCAGGTTAATCTGGCGAGGGTCAGGAAATAGCCTGATAAATTGATATTCGTTGGCGAGACAAAGCTTGGAAGGTACATCCTTACATTTAACTGAGACAGAGGTCAAAGAACGCCTAGTGTTATTACTCGGGTCATGCCTCCATCGGTAAATAGCGACATGTACCGGCTTAGTTCATATGAATCAACAATGTGGTACTGGGGCAGTCACATCGGCATATAAGCCACTATTCAGCACCGCATCTGCTGGAGTGTGCATTCCACATTTTATGTTTTGTACATAAAGATCAAATGCTGAAGGAACTGTTTTCCATCGGAAAGGGATTGTAGAGGGGCATCAGGAATATTTTCTCTCGAACGGATGAGGCTGCGACTTTTGCCAATTTGATACTACATATCGTGACAATCCGAGTTGCAAGCTATCCTGTTCATCAAGCCCAACTATCTTTCTCAAAGACGAAATCCTGCCTGGCGCTGAAACGAGTCAACAGGAGTCTCCAGGTTCATCGGGAAGGAACCTTTATCGACCCGGCTTCTTAATATGCTGGTCTTCGTTTATAGAAACGTGGGTGGCTTCACTCACTCTGCCAGTCAAGATTCCTGTCGCAATTGTCAGGAATCAGGCCACTTCCCCTGACTCAGCTCTCGAACGCTGTTCATGTCAAGGATCCCCTGGCTTGCCGTTCTCTTGCTATGAATTTACTGAATTTGTATTACCTTGGCTACTCGGAGGGCTGTGACGGCTCTGTGGGAATCTAAGGTGCCCCGATACGTGTGTTTCCGACCAGAGTGTCCACCTTGTTAAAAGCTACATATTATACGGCGAAATTTCAGGCCCATGCTTTTCTTGTCTTTCCTCCGCTCATACCACTCAATTTTGCTACTCCCGTGACATAGATGCGCTGCCGAAGGTGACCCTTGAGATCCACCGACGCACACTCGTCTCCTCGGTTCCCGAGCCCATCTCTAACCATTTCCAGGATCGAAATGCCGCAGAGGAAGACAAGGTCAAATAAGCGATGGTCCATGTATCCATCATTGCACAATGACGTGTCACTCCTACTCGAAGAAGACGTTCTTCATTGCAGCTTCGCCTGGGCTGACGGTGCCGAGGGCGTTGTGAAAGACTACGACACTAACATTATGGGTCGATTTGTATGCCACAACCACTTGTGCGACTCGACAGGATGCTCGAGTAAGAAAATGCGATCACCATACGAATGTATTCTGGAGCAAAATATAATGCAAGGGTCTATCATCAACGTTGCAAGAGCTGCAATAGTCTCAGTAGACCACTCCTGGACACTTCGTACGCGGAAAGAGTCGCGTATCGGATCAAAAAGTGGCCCGGAATACAGATGGACAGGCCCTATTATTCAGGTCAAAGCAAGGGTCCTCACTACAGTCATTTATGCGAGATGGCCATTGCGGTGAAGTTATAGATTGGTTTTAGGATCGAGACAGTGCGGCATATCCGCCCAGCTGCTTTTGGGATTCTCTCTGGCTCACCGCGTGATAAAAACGAGCAGGTCCCTGGCGGCAATATGGAGGGGATTTGTGGAGACTCACCAAGGTCTTTTTAATTTATCGGTATTATACTATTCGGATTGCGCCGCTGACGAGCACAGCGGATTGACCTGGGCCTGGTTCTTCCCGTAAGACTCGGAAACCAGGCTACCTTCGGTAGTTCAGCTGACGACTGCTGTTCACATCTATCTTGCATTTCTCTCGGCCCTGAAGAGATATGCATACCATTAACTGTTGTGCAAGCCTGGACTCATCGAGCTGTGCTTCAAAGAGTTCCCCACTAAATACAGATTAGTCGAGCGCTTTAGTCCGACTACGAAGTCAAACAAGGAAATACCCAGAACGGTGCCGGCTCAGCCGGCCAGGGATTCTCCAACGCCTCTATCGTCGTTGCCAAAAGGGATAACGATCTAAGAGAAATAAGGGAGGGGAAGGTAAAGGTTGAAATACAGACGTCTGATATCTTATCTGCGGCGAGCTCAAATCTTATCTAATCGCGAGCATGACCGAGATGGAATATTCCGTGTTGCAAGGTCGAGCGCAAGCCGGAGATTCTTACGCCTCCGCACGCCTCCCGATCCCAGCCCACGCAAACGCGCTCGACCAGTGAGGGGGCCAACAATGAGGTTCGTTTGTGCCTTTCCGTGAAAATTTTAGGGCCTTCGAGATACGGATAATATGCCATGGAGACCGGGATGGCGGCTGGGAGCCATTGATGACACACTGGGGGAAGAAACTGAAGCTCGGCGACGGAAAGGATGGCCAGAAGCTTCCTGCGACAAAAGACGGAGAAAATCATGGAGTTTGTCCAAGTTATAGGAAAAGCTGACATCGAAATATAGAGAGAGCGTAACGGGTGAATCAGTCCATCAGTACCAGGATACTGGAGCAAGTCTTCTCGTGCTCAACCAGACGTGACTGTGAAGGGCTGTACCCACAGGCGCCTTGAAGGTTGTGAGGTCCAACGTTGTTCATTGCCAAGCTGAAGAGAGTAGAATGAAGTTTTCCGTAAGAACCACGATGGGACCGACTACATTGCCCTGGCAACGGGTCGGGATAGCCCGACTGGCACCCCCGAAAGCTTTCGGCCTGTCACATTTATAACATTATGCCATCTTCTCCGAACCACAGCTGGTACCCAAGGAATGGCATTCGAAGAGTTTCACAGAACGGTGACAGAACACCAGGTGTTGGGCCAATCACAACTGGGTTTCCGAGGAAGCAGAGGATATCAAAGATCTTCCTAGACCGCAGATGCTCTACAGTATTCCTGGACAAGCCTGCCCATCCGCCAAAATTGTCGCCAAGTGAAATCATCTCTATTGCAGCCTACTCCAGATCTCAGCACCCAAAATAGGCTAATAGCGGCCGGAGCTTCTAGAGAATATGCTCCGCCCCCGGAAAGATCGTATATCGGACTTCGCTCGAGCAATCCTCTTGTGATGAATGCCGCGCCCGCTCATATCCTCGTGCCCTTTATGGAACTAACTCGAGAACCGCAATACGGACGTCGCGTCGCCTAGGCGTGATCCCAAGTCATGCCCAACCTCTGGAAGAAGGAGAAGAGCGAGCCCCGGGGTATGTAGCCCCGGTACATCGACTCCCACCATGACGCAAAAGAACCTTAGGCGATCAATAAGCTCTTGAAAGGGGACTGAGAGGCCAGACTGTCTACCTTCTACCGGTCCAAGTTCGCCGAATCCAAGCAGCTCGACGACAAGTAGCAACAATTCCACTAACACACCAAGAGCGAGAATCGTAAGAAACACGGCTGCGACCGTTTGTCCGGGGTGGTCCTTCGCCAGCCTGCACAGGTGGTCGAACTCTTGCTGTGCCGCGCCTACTGCATTATCGTAGCAATGAGTCAAAGCTGGGCCCATCCTCTCGCGGCCTTCCATCAGTGTCATTTGCAATGCCTGCAGGATGTGCTGGGCGAGTGTATCGGTCCAACCGGTCACACCAACGGTCTCATCAATCTTCGCTCTCAGCTCATCAGGACCCCTCTCCATTAGTTGTATCACATGCATGGTGATCCTCCCGATGTTATCAGCTTGTGCGACGCATGACCTATGTTTGGGTCGGCGCCGAAGACAGCATGCCGTCCAGCTCGCCAACTTCATTGCTCCGACGCGGAGGTTGCTGAGTGAGTTGCAGATATTAAGACAGATCAACACAACAATGCGACGTGGGAGTGAGAATTGGGGGGCAGATGACAGGTATTTCTCTCGACGACCGCTCACCTCTGCGTGCCCGCAAAATAGATGGCGAGTTATTTCTTCACACTAGGATTGCGAGACGACCAAAACCCGCACATCCCGGGGCTAGAGGCCGTGGCCATGGCTCTGTGATGTATGCCAGTAAATTTCCAGCACAAAGAATTGGTCTTTGTCACTAGCAACAGGTGGCCAACTATCGGGCCAACGTACCATCCAGTCAAATACGCCAAGGTCTTCTGACGACGGGGCACCTCGATCCGCATGATGTGGGCTCCGGCAGTGGCCAAGGTAGCCGCCCGCGCAAGAGGGGCCCCTTCAGGACAAGTCGAGGCACTCTCCGGCCCCGCCACAATCTCGCCCGCGCCAAACTCCGCTATCTCAATGGATCAGGCTGAGCCCCTCCACGAGACAAATACCTAGTCCAATGAACGAACTATCTACGAAGCAACAGAGACCTCGATCCGAGATCTCAAAAAAAATCCCATCGAGTTCTTGCATTAGACGATGCTCGTCGATAAGTGGGGCGGTGGAAGATACACCGCCGTTCAGGCCTCTGCATGTAGTCCTGGCCCGGTTGACCAACCCATCAAGCACCTTTCGAGCAGGCATGAATCCTGCTTTCCACGGCCAACCAAGCAAGGAAATTCTACCGGACCAAGTTTCGCCAAGCCTTGCTTCTCAGGAATCTGAGGGTGTTAGTCGGCCTTGGCAGGCGAGAGGGGTCCGTCCGATGGACTCCGATCGTACCTGTTACCAAGTCGGGCAAGGTTGGGCGGAGTATGGATGCCCAGATCTGAGGCGGCATGCGAGCTCGTGGCAGATGCCACGGCCGCTGCCGAAGCCGGCGCAATGATGCAAAATTAGGCTGCTTTCTCAACAATAGCATGCCAAGAAAGTATGCCAACTTATTATTGTTAACTCTCGTGTCTATAATCTTGAGTACTGATCATATTTTATGTGGTACAAATGGTAGACTTTTGGTGGAGCCTTTCTCCATTGCGCTACCGAAGGGGGGTGGGGATGGTACCCGATTGGGAAATACGAAGTAGCGTGACAGGGGTGGTCAACCCCTTCCATATTATGGACATATATCCATCACAGCACGGACAACCAGGGTGTGGCCTATGCAGCGTAAGCGGCGGCGGCCATTGGGACCCACCAGGCAAGCATCTCCAAGCAGGTATCGTTACTTTTGGCAATCTGCGGGGGCCCCATTCCCTTTCTCTAATGACCCCTCATTACTCTTGCAGATCTTGATCTGTCAGGGCATACAATCTCGTCCATTCTCCTAATGTAGGGGAAACATGGATCGCGCCTGCTTGAAATTGCTTTTTGGGTTGGTCAACTGAGCCAGGACTTCATGCAGAGAGAGGCCTGTTGGTGTATCATTCTATCGCCCCACCTGTCGGCGCACCACATTATGTGGAGGATTAGACGCGAGGGCACTTGATGAGTGCGATCAGCTCAACCTCTTCAGCTCAACGGCATCAATGTCACGGGGGGATCAGGTGGTTCACGAGTAAGCTGTCAACGCAACTCAATGTTCATGCTACTTGATCGAATTGAATGATGACCATCCTGGTTTAGTTGGATCAGTCCTTCAGGTTTCGGGAATGCCGGTGGTACACATCTCGTTAGTAAACGGACGAGTCTGGCGGAGAGCTTATAAGCAATGGGGTTAATTTTGACTCTGGGAGTCGCCCATATCGTAGGATGCTGGCGGGTGCCAAGCGTAGTGCAGTTGATCTCACTTGGTATGTCACTGGCTCCGCATTGCACTTAGGACATGTCGCTTTCTGTGCTGCGGCCTTGGCCAGCGGGCCCAGGGCAAAGTCTTCGTCTTTCGCAGGCACCCACAAGAGCGTGACGGTGGTGCATCGACCCAGACGCAGATGCACACCGATAAACGGCTAGCTTGGTTACGAAATTCTGATCAGGCAACTCCCCACTTTCAGCTCAGTGTGAATAAATACACCAAACCTACAGAAATATCAACGGTAAAATTTACGACTTCGCGGCCCTGCGCTCCTGAACGGCTTCATTCCAACTCTCGATGCGTTCTCCAGAGGTTTCGGAAGTAAAGGCGAACCTTCACAATTACACCAATATTCACCATTCAGCCAGGATATCTGAGTGTTCGGCTAAAGAGGTAACGGACGAGCAGCAGTCATGTGGTTGGCCGATGTGAGCGTTCTCTCGGCCTGCGTGTCCTTGCTTTGCTGCTTTGCCAATGAGAAAACAGATCGTCAGGTTTTTCAAGCGACATGCTTGTACCGTCCTCGCTATGATCCCGGGAATTCTGGTTGTTCTGGCTCCGGCCATCGTTGCCACACCCGTGTTGGGAATCTTAGGCTTCACTACAACCGGGATCAGTGCAGGTTCGTGGTAGTGTTCTCCCAATTCATTTGCTGTTGCCCTTCTGTGCACTTTTAGCCATGCTCCAAGTGAGATTGACTTGACACCCCAGGCTCGACTGCCGCTGCGCTTCAGAGCAGCCTTGGTTCCGTCACTGCGCCATGCCTCTTCTCAACACTCCAGAGTGCAGCAATGGGGGGGTATGGCGTAGCTGCTGTGAATGGCTTCGTGCAGGGTGTTGGCGCCATGGTAGCCACGGGCACGGCTATTGTCAAGACTAGGAAGGCTGGGAAAGGCGACTGATATGTACTCACGGGTCTACATTAAATTGCCTGTGGAACAATATGTCAAAATATGCAAAAAGTAGTGTCTTGTTTCTCTCAGTGCCACGCTGCGATGCTTTGATTGCAGCAGCAGCTCGGACACTTTTGCTACCGCCGTGAGCTTTAACTAGGGTCCCAAGCGACTCAACCAACTCAATAGAGAGCTAATGTTGAGTGAGTTGGCTCAGTCACTACGTGATACTTAATTGAGTTGATCAACGGATGGCCTTGGGGGAATGGATTGATGTGGATTGACCTAATTAACACGGAATCCGAACTTGATCTATGAAGCTATTCCCACCCCATGTCCTCCTCCGCAGAAACTTGACCTTTGCCAGAACACGACGCCGTGGACTTGACTGGGAAAAGCTGTCTCGACGCAATTATCGGCCTCATTTGTGTCGGGACAAACAAAGGATCCAGGTCACCGATTATCTTAGCCTGGAGCCACGAGCGCAAGACCAGACACATCCCAGTGATATCCACTTCAAGGCGGCTGCGCAAGGGTGTTACCAATCGGCCTGCAGCAGAAAAGAGCCTCTCGCATTCTGCTGACATCGGCTGAATGGTATTTGGGTCAGGGCGCAGAGTGAGTACAAGAGATGTCACGTCGGTGATAGACCAGAGGCCGTAACCGAATGATCAGTAGGTCTGAGCTAATGATCGCGTTGAACACTGGCTAGCTACCTAGGCTAAAGGAGTGAAAATGGGTGGCTATATACTACTGAACGCAGCCGCCGCCCGCATAATCCTGTATTTGGATTGTTATGAAGCCAGTTGATCAGACCATTACTGAATCATTTATCAGGTGGCAGGTTTATCCCAGGGCGTGTTTAGAGACGTTAATCGCTTTATACCTTACTCTCGAACACTTCCAGCTCATGCTGATAGAGTGAC
>NJEV01000453.1:0-19038 GCA_002591385.1 Cordyceps sp. RAO-2017
ACATACGTACATACATCAGGGATGGTGTCGGAGTGCACAGTTGCCGCTGCAGTGCTCGTGCTGCTTGCATCTGCCCTTCTCGTCCATCCACGTGTACGGCCACAATGTTTGTCTGTTGTATCATGTATATATGTATGTCTGGCCTTGGCCTGTCGATGCTGGCGGTTGGGCGAGCTGAGGGCACATGTTAGGCCACGGCCGGTCCCTGATCTTGTATGTATGTACTCTAATAGACGTGTTCTATAATCCACGCACATCCGTTATACGTCGCAGCGTGGCCGTAGGATGGCCATGCCTGCCCCGAGGCTGCGTTCAAAGGGACGGGACTGGACGAGATGCGGCAGAATAGGCGCTGGTTGCGGCGAGCTCGCCCAGAAACCAACGGGCAAGATGGCTATATCGCTCGAGGCTATGCATCAGGCCTGCTGCTGGTCCCGCCCCCCTTGCGCCCGAAGAAGAAAGCGAGGAGGCGGGTGAAGAACAGTAGGTCTGTGCTGCTGGAGGAGCCGCCCTCTCGCCTGTCGGGCGTTGAACGGTATTGTACATTAATTCCATGCACACGTACATTCATACGTACATGTGCGTAGGGGAGGCGGCGTGGCCCATCAGACGATACGGGATAGGGGCATATGTCAGCCCGTGGAGGCAGCTCAGGGGGGGGCCCAAGGTAGCCTCCCTTCGTCTCGAGGGGGGCCTTCTGCCTGTCGCGCCGTCGGAACGGCCATGCGGGCGGGAGGCCGGAGGCGCAAATTTAATATGGAGAAGCGATGCCGTCGTCCGAAAGCGTGCCGGCCATGATGTGCTTTGCTGCCTCTTGCGATGCGCTCGCCCATCGGTTTTTTTTTGTTTTTTTTCTTTTTTTTTCTTCCCTTTTGCCACTTGTTGGATCCATGTGGCTGCGGTGTAGGTTCCAAGACCTCGCAGGTTTACGCTTCTCTTGTAGACAAGACCTCCCGGTACACCGACCCGGCCAGCGAGGCGGGCGTGCTCTCCACGGACGTGCGTACCTGGTACCGACACGCAGACATCCTCAAGGCGGGTACGAGAAAAAAAATCAAACCAATGTCCAGGGTCCGACGCTGGCTACCCGACTCCCTATCACTCCCCTTACTCGGCTCGCGGAGATGGCTGCGTGTTGACGTGGGCCAGGCAATAGAGCACAGGTAGCGGGCATTGTTAAGGGTACAAGGGACGTGCCCACAAAACAGCTCCGCCCTCACACACCCCCCCCCACCCCACCCACCCCACGATGCTGCTCCGGCAACTCCCCTTACGGGCTTGCATGTGCTGCTGCACAGAAGCTGCACTGCGCCTCGGGGTGCAAGTACCTCTGCATGCGTGCCGCCTGTCGCAGGAACCTGGCAGCGCGTCTGCCCGTGCGCCGGCGCACAGGTTGACGGTACATGACGCGCAGGTAGCGAAAAGGCGCATGCACGGCGAATCTGTAAAGCAGGCGCAGGCTGGAGTCCCCGAAGCGGCTATCCGTCGGCACCCCCAACCGCAGCAGCCACGGCCAACGGGCTGCGCTTAAGACGCTAGAGGGGGGCGCCTGCGTGCCCTGGGACGGACGAGAGAGAGAGAGAGAGTGAGAGGACGGGAGGTGGGAGAGAACAAAGGGGTGGCACATGAAAAGTACCTGCAACAGTCGGGGACCCGCCCTCCCGTTGACTTAGGGCGTCGACCCCACCGGGAGCGGGGTCGAGGGTACATGCAGTTTCGGACAAAGTACCCGTCGTCGCGTGCGGGCCCAGGGCGTGGACTGCGTACCGCCTCGCCCGGAAGCCGGGTATCGGGTACCGTCCCCTGCCAAGGCACCCGAGCAAGAAAAAAAGCGGCGGCCGGCCAGCGCACCCACCCGAGCAGACCCAGGTAGACGGTACGCCTCCGGGCGCGGGCGGTACACGCGCCGCGACTTTGCGAGGCCGCCTCTGGGCCAGGCTGGGCGGCTGGCCAAGGTACAGGCTACCCGCCTCCAGGCCCCAAGAGGTAGGTCCTGCTGGCTGCACCTAAGCCGACCTACCAGGCTACCACTGACCTAGTACCTCAGGCTGCCTGACCTTGTTCCGCCGTCGGTGTGTGGCGGCAGCAGCAGCAGCGGCACCACCCCAGACGCCGCGCCGCTTGTAGAGGGCTGGCTAGCCGGCTGGCTGGCTGGCTTCTTTTTTTTTTTTTTTTTTTTTTTTTGTGTGTCCCTGCTCTCTCTGTGTCGTGCCTCGCCGTCGAGCACGTGCTGGGGTGTCTGTAGCAGGCACCGTCTCCCCTCGCTGTCGAGACCGGCCTGGGTGGGGGATGGACGAGGTGGGGGGAGGCGGCGGCGGGCGGGAGGAAGCACGCAGCGGCGGCTACAGCATACCGCTGCCACCACGGCCAGTGGACCAGTGGCCTGCCACAGGCCGCCTACAGCGCACGCCGTGCTCCTCTAGGGGCCTCGTCCGCCTGCTCCTCCTCGCCCGCCGCCTGCTCCTCCTCCTCCTCGCCCCTCAGCCCGGCCGCCTGACAGCGACTCCCCACCCACGCGACCGCCCGAGAAACAGACAGAGAGGCAGGAAAGGGAGAAGAAAAAAAGATAGACCAGGGGCAAGTAAAGTAATCGGCCGGCGCGTGCGCCAAGAACGGCAACCCAACACGGTCTCGGGTTGGCGCCCTGCGTTTTTCTCCGTTTTAATTTGTCATTTCATCTCTTTTTTTTTTCGCTCGCGAGGTAGGACGACTTGCTGCCGGGTGGAGATGCTGCGTCGGCCCGCGTCCTATGAGAGGAGGCCGCTGAATCAGACTGTCGTCCGGCTGCGCCCGCCATCGAGTCAGAAGTGAGACATCAGCTGATCTGTCACATGCATCGCTGCGCACTGCGAGGCCATCGAGAATAATCATATGTACTTACATACAGATATATGCGTTGATGTAAACTACATTGATGTAAACCGCGTAAATGTAAACTACGTCGATAAGGCTGATATCTTCCCGGCCAAAAGGCTTTACTGCCAAAATCGACGTCGACTCCTGCCTCTCCTGCGGCCAATACCATGCTTCTTTATGTAGATACATGTTTAGACCATTATGAGTCAAGTCGCTGTACCAAATCAAGCACAAACTACTCAGCCAGGCATTCTTCACAATGCATTACACACAGGGTTATCAACGCTCGCCCAGGAGCCTTACCAATAGTTACCTATGAAGAAATCGTAAACGGATATCACGCTTGGCGACAATGTCCACCACAGCCCCGATTCCTGCTTTTTTCACTAACAGCTGGGTTTGAGAGCGGAGGGTACCAATGTAAACAACGACCCGGCCCCCGACATCTCGTCCCGTCGCCGGCCCGGCTACTGCCAGCCAGTCACCGCCATCCTATCAAGCTTGGCGGACACGACCGCTCCCTAGTTTCCGCGCCTTTGGAGCTGCGGCTGAAAGGCGTCTCGAGAAAAAAAAACAGAAGACAAGAAAAAAAGAGACATAGGCTGGCTCGCCAGCACGAGACGGCCCAGGTTCTCCCCAGCTCCTTCACTCGGCCGAGGCCCTCGCCAGCGCCTCGTGCAAATGCGGCGGGAAGCGGTAGCGCAGCTGGCTCGTGTACGTCGTCAGATCCAGCGTCATCTGCTTCAGCTGCTCCACCATCATCCGCCTCGTCCCCTCGTTGCCGCTGAACTGCCCGTTCGTGAGCTGCTCCCGCTGCCGGACGCAGCAGATGATGGTCCACATCAGCAGGTTCGGCACGTTGATCGACACGGGCTGCGACAGGCCCGAAAACTTGGACGCGTACGCCCGGATGGTGCTTGCGTCGCCGGCGGCGTCTAGAGGCAGGATCTCGAGTCCACGGATTTTCTGCAGACGCGTGTGTCAGCGGCGAACGTCGTAGCCAACTTCGCAGGGAGGCAGGTCGAGGATAAAATGGTACAGGGTGAGGGTTCAGAGATGGAGAGTGAATGAAAGAGACAGAGAAAGGGAGGGAGAGTAAAGGGGAAAATTACATCCAAGGCCAGGGCCCACTGGCCCGCCTCCACCAGCTTCTTGGTGCCGCTCATCTCCAGCAGCACCCGGCAGGCCACCTTGTTCTGGGCCTGGATGTTGCGGTAGAACATGGCGTCGCGCTCGTACATGGCCATCATCACCTTGGCCAGCTCGACGGGGTCGTCGATGGCCGCCAGACTGAGGCTGCTGCCCTGCTGCGCCTCGGCCTCGCGCCCGCCCGCCCGCGGCTTGACCGGCGCCAGCCGCATCGGATCCTCGCCAATCTCGAGCGAGATGGCCTCGCTGAGCGCCCGGCTGACGATGGCCACGACCGTGTCGTACTCGCCCGCCAGGTGGTACAGGAGCACCGAGTCCGTCGTCCGCCCATTCTCGTCCGCGAAGCTGGCCGCCTGCAGCGTCACCGTGTTGACGAAGTCGTCCTCGTCGTCGAGCCCGATCAGCGGGCCGCGCTCCTCGATGACGCCGCGGATGCCGCGCCCGTCCGGCCGTATGTCGCCGATGAGCTTGCTGAACTCGCGCGTCTCCAGCACCAGGTCCCGCAGCGCCTCGTGGCACAGGCCGCTCTGCCGCTGCCCGGCCTCGCCGCCGAGGTCGCGGTTCAGGCAGATCAGGGCCAGGTAGTCGACGGCCGAGACGACGTCGGCGGCCCGGAAGTCCCTCGTGTAGTAGCCCATCATGCGGCCAAAGTTGATCTGCGGCAGGTTCTTGACGCTGTGGCTGCGCAGCTCGTTCGAGCCCGACAGGGGGTCGCTGGGCCGCAGGAGGCCGTAGTAGGTCAGCGCCAGGCCGAAGTGGACGGCGTCGACGTAGGAGAAGGAGTATAGGTAGGCGACGGCGTCCTCGAACATGCCCGACAGGACCTGCAGGTAGAAGAACATGCCGAAGCTGCCGTTGCTCGTGTCCTCGGAGCTGGCCTTGGGGAAGTGTTTGAGGCCGATCTCGCGGATGCTGGCCTGCAGCTCGGCCAGGCCGTACGACTCCCCAGCCATCTCGACCGTCCGGTCGCCCTCGCGCGCCAGGTTGAACTGCAGCCAGATCCAGTCGTTGATGTCGGTGTGAAGGCCGTCCAGGTTGCGGTTCCCGAGCTCGATGCGGCCGATGACCTTGTAGCAGGCCATGCGGAAGGGGTCGATCGAGTTGTCCGGCGCGTTGCGGGACCGCTGAATGTACTCGTTGGTGCAGCGGTCGAGCAGCTTGCGGTTGGTGATGCGCCGGTCCTCGCTGGCGGCGTAGTTGTTGAGGTAGGTGGCGAAGGTGCGGTCGATGCCGCGGAACTGGCTGCTGTTGTCGTTGACGTACTGGGCCGCCTCGCTGACGTGGCCGGAGCGCAGGAGGTAGAAGACGACGGCCCAGACGTACTCGCCCTGCACCTGCTGGAGCTCCGTGTTGTCGGGCACCAGGTCCTTGCGGGCCGAGCGCAGGCGGATGTAGGCCTTGATCTTGCTGGTGACGTCCGGCAGCCCGCCAAGCTTGGCTTCGTGAGGGTGCTTAGCGATCAGCGACTCCACCTCGCGAAGGAACTGGCTCTCGAGGAAGCGGTTGGAGCCGTGCAGGATGCGCTTCCTCATCTCCACCGACTGCGCCGACTGGGGGTTCTCGTCGAGGTACATGTCGGCGAACTGGCGCTCCGACGCCGTGGCGTTGCCGAGCGATGTCTCGGCTTCGCCGTCCTCGCCCACGATGTCGATGACGGCACGGTAGGCCTCAACGACGTGCGGCGCGTGCGGCTCGTGCGACTTCTGCTCCACCTCACCCAGCTCCGCCAGGATGGGATAGGGACGCTTCATCAGACGCGCCGCGTTGAGGGCCCGCACCTTGTCCGCCAGCTTGGCCTGCCTCTCGCGCAGCACCCGGTCCTCGGTCACGCCGCGGGACTGAGGCGCGCCGAGCGAGTCCGAGGAGCGGTCGACGTCGGAGAACTCGGACTGGTGGGCGCCGATGCGGCTCGGGGTGCCGATGACGGAGCGCTGCATCATCGAGTTGCCGAGCACGCTGGTTCGGCCGGCGCGCGAGGCGCCGCCCTGGACCTTGCTGCGCCGCGAGCGACCGAAGCCGCCGGCCTGGGACTCTCGGCCTGCAGTCGCCGCCGCGTCGTCGCGAGGCTTGATGCCGAAGTGTTGATAGATGCGCTTCCGCTGCGCGTCCCATTCCATGGCCACGTGGTCCTCCAAGAAGCTATCGAAATCGCGGACCGATCGCTCGAGGCCGTCGGCAATCATGCTCAGTGTCGTCTTCGTCTGCAGGTTCGACAAGTACGTCTCGACGTCGATCTCGCTCGGGGCGTAGCCGTGCGCCCGCTCCACGCGGGCGCCCTGGACGTCCAGCATCCCGAGGTCCTTGGCGGCCGTGCTCGGGTCGACGCCGGAGGCGGCCAGGAGGTAGTGCGCCTTGCCGTCGAGCGGCTTCTCGTTGGCCTTGGACTGGAGTTTCCTCAGGCGATGTCGGAGGTCGCCCAGGCCGAGCTCCAAGCTCGGGAGGTCCTCCATGTTGGACTTGGCGCCTCCCTCTTTCTGCGTCTTGGCGAAGAGGCTGTCGAAGTAGGCGCCGGCCGGCTGCTGCGCCTGTGTCTGCTGCGGCTGGGCATTCGGAGCCGGCGCGCCCAGAAGGCCGCCGCCGATGAAGCTGCCACCGAGAGACGTATTGTTGGTCGTCGAGCCGACGAGTGTGCTGCCCTGCAGAGTCGAGCCGCCGAAGAGGGACGGTTTCTGTTGTTGCTGTTGTTGTTGTTGTTGCTGCTGCTGCTGCTGCTGCTGCTGATTCTGGGCCGTCTGTCCAAATAGACCACCGCCCATCGTCCCGCCCGGCTGGTTCTGCACCTGCTGACCAAATAAGCCGCCTCCCGTAGTCGTAGTCTGCTGCTGAGCGTTGGCCGGCTGGCCGAACAGCGAGTTCTGCTGCGGCTGGTTTTGCGCCGGCTGCCCAAAGAGGCCGCCGCCTCCACCAGCGGCTGCACCCGCGCCCTCAGCCGGCTGCCCGAAGAGCCCTCCCGTGGCCGGCCTGTTCTGTTGCTGGGCTTGCCCGAACAGCGACGACCCGCCGCCGGTCGCCGACATGCCAAAGAGCGACATGGTCGACGGGGGACGGCGACTGGAAGGGCGGCAAGGAGACGGGCGTGGGGGAGAGAGGCGCGGCGGGCACGCGGGTTGAGAGAGCAAGGGCGGCTCGTATGGAGGCGTGGAAGTTGAGGTGCGGCTGGCAGAGGCGCGTCGGCGGGAAGAAATTTGGAACTGACGAGGCTGGATGGAGGCTGCCTGCCGCCTTTTTTGGGGAGGGTGAGCTTGGACCAATGAGCGCGTCGCGAGGCTGACGAGCTCCCCAGGACAAAAAAAAAATCGCCGCGCTCAATTGACAGCCGCGTCTCCACCAAGACGCGGACAGCACAAGAGGACGTCATTGGTCAGAGCCTCACCACCCAGCATACCGGCCTTGTTTGATGGATGCTCGAAATACTAGCCAACTCCTCTATCGAACCCTCCAGGTATTTCGTCGCCCCAGCTGCACGCTGAGAGGCAGGTAGCTAGCTAGTTGATACGTACTCATTACGATTAGGCGCACCGGCCTGAGTATCCTCGGCATCCAATCCGCTGCCGCACGGGGCCTCATGCTCGCCTCGAGTCCAGCTCGGGAACACATGCCGAACGGTCCCTCGACGCTACTTCTCCTCGTCCGCCTCCTCCATCGTCTCGTCCGTAGCCCCCGATCAGGCCTCGTGTCCCGCGCCGGCCTTGGCCGCCCACTTCTCGACGGCCTTGTCGACCTTCTTGCGGTACGTCTGCTGGGAGGCGCACATCTCGAGGAAGATGTCGTACTTGGCGTCCAGCAGGGCCTTCTCGCCGGCGTTCTCGTCGGGCTCGACCAGGCGACCACGCTTGCTCATGCGGTCCATGATGCTCCACAGCGTCTCGGGCTCGGCCTTGGGGTCCTCGCCGTTGTGGCTGGCGGCCTTGGCGCCCAGCATGGCGGCACCGTGGACGACGGCGGCGTGGACGTAGCGGGGAATCAGGACGGGCATGCTGCAGGTGGTGGCCATCAGGCTCATCAGCACCGGGTTCTGGCACTGGGAGCCGGACATGAAGATGGACGAGATCTCGTGGCCGGCCTTGTTCATCTGCTCGATGATCTGGCGCGTCTGCATGGCTATGAACTCCATGGTGGCGTAGTACCACAGCGCCATGTTGTCGGTGCTCTTGTCGCTGTCGATGCCGATCATGGCGCCCTTCATGCTGGCGTCGGCCACCGGCGACCGGTTGCCCCAGAGGTCGCCGTAGAAGAAGAGGTGGCGGGCCAGGTAGGGGATGCCGGGCGCGCCACTCTTGTCGGCCATGTACTGCAGGTGGGCGTTGAGGAAGTCGTAGATGTGCTTGTCCTCGGCCTTGGCCAGAGCGCACGTCTCGTTGTAGGCCGGATGGATGTCGAGGACGTGGCGCAGGAGCTCGCCCGTGGCCGACTGGCCGCCCTCGGCCAGCCAGTAGTCGGGCAGCAGCACGTCCCGGTACGGGCCCCAGACGCCGGGCACGAAGACCGGGTCCTTGGACATGGCCAGGTGGCAGGTCGACGTGCCGGCCACGGCGGCCAGCCGGGTGAAGGCCTGCGACAGGTCGTTGTGCGGCACGCTGGCGTTGAGCTCCTCGTCGCCCAGGTCGACCTTGGCGCCGACGGTACCGATCCAGCCGGCGTAGGCGTCGATGACGCCGCTGCCGACGGCGATGCCCATCGGCAGCCCGAGCTGGTAGGCCGCCTGGCGGCTGAGCGTGCCGACGCAGTCGCCCGCACTGAAGTAGGTCCCGTTCTATCGTGAGGTCAGCAGGGAAAAGGCATAAGAGGGCGAAGGGGGCGGCGTACCACGCCATTGACGCCGCCCATGCGCTCAAAGTTGTCCTGGGCGAGGTCCTCGAGCCCGATGGACTCGAAGAAGTCCTGCTGCCAGCCCTTCTGGCTGCCGTCAACGCCGATGGGCACGTAGCCCTGCTTGCAGACGGTGCTGCAGAAGCTGCGCGTCTCGTTGCCCGTCGCCAGATGGGTCAGCGCGTCGGCCAGGTCGTAGAACTTGCAGCGGGCGAAGACGTCGGCCGGCATGTTGTTCTTGAGCCAGAGCACCTTGGGGATCTCCATCTCGATGCTCATCCGGCCGCCCACGTACTTGAGCAGCTTGTGGTGCGTGCTGTTGATCTTCTCCGTCTCGGCCACGGGCCGGTGGTCGAGCCAGAGGATGACGTTGCGGTCTTGGCCGTCGTTGGCAAAGTCGGGGCCCGTCACCGGCATCGGCTCGTCCGTGTCGCGGGCGAAGACGGCGAGCGAGCAGGTGGCGTCGAAGCCGATGCCCTTGATCATGGACGGGTCGACGGTCGACTCGCTGACGACGCGGCGCACGCATTCGCAGATGCATTGCCAGATGTCCGTCGTCGATTGTTCCTTTTGACGCGCACCGCGCACCAGTCAGCAGCGGAATCGAGACGGCCGGAGGGACGGAGGCATTGCGGGTCGGCCGTACGTAGTATCCCGTCTCGGGCTGCCAGAGCTTGATGTTCTCCGAGGCCAATGCCTTGATGTCGCCCGTCTCGTCGATGATGCAGGCGCGCGCCGAGCCGGTCCCGACATCGACGCCGATGTAGTAATTCTGTCGGAAAGGAAGCCCACAGTGTCAGCCTCGGGTTGCGGCGTCCGGTGGCATCGGCAGAGCTGTCTCGGCCGCGGGGCCGGCGGATCGGGCGGGCGGGGTCACGGGCTTGGGGATTACCAGCAGATTGGGAGGCCTGCTCGTGGTGGGCAAGCCGTCAGCAAAAGCCGTCGCATCGACATTCTCCATTGTCGGGGCGACAGAAGCAATGGACAGACAAAAAAGGGTTGAAAACGCAGACTTGCTCCAGGCTCGAGCCAAGTCGTGGTGAGGAGGCACAGGGGCGGGGAGCAAGCAGAGCGAAAGGCTAAAGGAGAACGCGCAGGGCGGAGACTCACTCCATGGCCTTGATGGGCTTATTGTAGGCGTACATGGCGGCAGGCAGAAAGATTTGGGGTGGTGTCGTGGCGAGCAAGGGTTTTAGACCTCGAGGAATCCTTGCATGTGACGCCTTGGGGTGCCTGGAGCCTCGACGGCAAGCTGAAGCTGAGGCGGCTGCGGAGCGATTCTGTGAGATGGGCCGTATCTGGATTGGGCACGTTGCAGACTTGGTCCGGTAGAGGTATGTAGGTGAGGCAGGTAGAGGGGGGAGCTAGAGAGAGGCGAAAGATTGAAGAGGCTGAGGCAGAGTTGGGAGGCGGACGAGGTCATGGACAGAGACGGTAGGGTGGAGTGAGACGGGAGCCTCAGGGATGGATGGATCGCTGTTGCATAGATAGTGCAAAGGTACAACTGGACTGGAAAACTGCCGCTTTCTGCGAACGGTTCGAGAGGTCGGTCTATCATCATATGGCCGTTGTTCTATTTGTCCGTCGACGTAGGGAACGAAAGTCCTTAACCAGCCTCGGCCTGGGGTTGGGGCAGAGGGCGGGCAGTGGCAAAACCATAAGTACCTTCTCGCAATGCCAAAGTAACCTTACCTTACCCCGAGCTCTGCCGCTCCCCACCTTAGGTACCTCTGGGAGCTTACCGAGGGAGCACTGCTTGGCCCAGCACAGCTTCGTGCAGACGTCCGGGTCAGCCAGAGGAAGCCATCTCCAAGTATCGGTACCAGTGGTCTCGGCGGGCGAGCCGGGAGAAATCCAAGACCGGAAGCATGGATATTTCTGCAGCAGAATATACAGATGTACAATTGGCAGATACTGGAACATCTCTACCTAGACTCTTGAAGGCCCATTTCGAGTTGGCCCATGTACCGGTACTCGCCACTGACCTCTACCGCCACCGGACACGAATGCACTGTACCGCTGAATACGCCGTGATCTGCCATCACCTCTCCACACTTCTCGCCCTCCAGGGCTGTCTCTCGGACTTATGTAGCGGCAATACTCGTCCTATCAAGACCAGATGCCGCTCATCGGATTTATACATGCACGGCTTGTCCATCTCTACCCGCCCTTCTCCCAGGAAACATGGCACCGGAAAGCCTCTCCTCCGCCGCCCCCCCCCGGCAGACGAGCGGCCCGCATCTCTGGCCCGCCGGTCCCGCACCCGGCAGGCAGATCCACGGTCCCCAGCCACTGTCAGGAAGATTGACCAAGACGATCTTCGCTGCGCCCTCAGACGTTGCGTGGCGCCGTCTCGCAAGCAACCAAGCTCCTACAGCCCTCGCCAGTTGGTCGCCGCCAAGCTAGGTAGGCTCGCGTCCGATTGCGGCAGCGATACTCCCCCCCCAGGTCGCACCAACCCAGCTACCAGCCGGGCCAACCGACTAACCCGCTACTTGCTCGCGCGCTCCCCCTTGATTAGCGGGAGAGCTTGACGTCTCTGCGGCCTGTCGTGCACTGTTTCGAATACTCTTCCAACCTTGACTCTCAAAAATGCCACTCGCGCTCAACAAAGGTCCGTCCGGTCAGCCGTCGCCCCGGACCCGAGGCCGGCGCGCAGCGGCCGGAACCCCACAAGCCACATCCGCGTGCCGCCCCACTTCGCCTGTCTTGGCCGGCGCCACCTCCGCCATCCGCACAGTGCCTTATCGCCGCATTATGACGTCACACCGTAAGCGTTCACCGTCTTGCCCGGGCCTCTCGACACACGCGAGATCCGGCCCGTCCGAGCCGTGCGGGGACGGAGCGGGACAGACAATGCGGTAATCCGCTGCGCCTGTCGTGTCGCTCCAGACTGGTCACTTTTATCCTCATTCGATCTAAGCTGTGCTCTGCCTCGCAAGCACCGCTGCCCAACTGTGGTACGAGGTGCGTGTTCAGCTTACCCCGGGGTCTCACAACGATGGTAGAAGCATTGGTTTCAAGATGCCGCTGCAGCGAACTCCCTTCCAGTACTGCCCAAATCGCCTACACGACCTAATACATGTAGGAGCACGTGCAGCGTAACGGTTGACGACGTTTAAAGCCCGAGTTCAGCACGCTCCTTTTACACCTGTCCGGTTTCTGTATACATATCTGTATCTCCCGCGATCGGATACCGGAAATTGAGCTCACCTTCCTTTGAATTCTGCTGCCGAGACAAGGCGGCCAGAGCACTGCAAGCTAGGCTCGGCAGCTCTAGACTAGAGGTAGTATGACAGCTTTTTCTTAGGCGATACCAGGATCTGTAATCAATAATTTGGTTGGAGCGTTTGGAGTCCGCTGTCAGAATGACACTCCATGTCCTTTCCTTTGTTTCTCTCCCCCACCGAAATATTATCCTTACCACATGCCCGGGTATTATTTGGTCATGGAGACTTAAAGTGAAAGTCGGGAATAATAGTAATTCGAGCTCTTATCAAGGCAGTCTGGATAGAATATAAACACTCGTTTAGCCTTAATTATAGCCAGAACCGACCGCCGGTCAGGCGACTACATGTACATGTAGTTAACTATGTAGGTACGCGGTTAGACTACGCAGTTAGCTGGGCAGTTAGCCGGACAGTAAGCCTACCAGCTTCTAAAGATCCGTGAGTTAATTTTGAGCCTCATTTCATTGCATTCGAGTATCCTGCACATGTTGCCACACCGACTGTCGCAAAGCTTCGACTGCGGAATGCGGAATACGTTGTATACCGTCATTTCGATGCGGTAGAGGAGCAATAAGCTACCCATGCCACGAAATACAACACGCTAGGTTTTTTTTTTTTCCACAAAAAAGGGAACGGGCTTCGTGGAGTCAGTGCGTAAGAGTACTTCGTACTATTTCTAGGCAACGAGGGTAAAGAAAGGAGTAAGGCACCGTAGCTGGGGGGTGAAGGTCTATTGTAGTCGCCCCTAGAAGGAGTTGTCAATTCTTTCCCCTCTTTAACTCGTCTGGCAGCCTGGCCAGCAAGGTATAAATTGCACACGAGGAAAATCCAGGAGAGGGACAGAGGGCATGAGAGGTAGCGAGGCCACAAAGTGCATAGACGGCAGAGGCACCAAAGGCACGTACGAAAGAGATGCACTCACGGGAGAGAGAGGCGCACATACGGAGAGGCAGGTAGAGGCGAGCAGACATGGAAGCACGAGAGCAGAGCCGCAAGAGTAGAAGCATCAGAGTGGCGGCGTATCTATAGCCCATTTGCGTGTGGAAGTTTTGCACTCAATTTCCTACTCTTCCTAAGGTGCGACTGTACGACTGTTTCTCCAGCCTCAAGCACTACTAACAGGCATGAATGAGGAATGCGGAATTAGAGTCCGCTCCTTCGCCACAGAGTAGGACCACGGCGTCTGAGCCGCGTACTATTCATGTCGTGACACGAGTTCCGTGGCACTCAAACATGGCCCCCAGGGCCGTCTGGACTCGAGGCAATCTATCTGTAGGGGGCTGGGGGGGTCACATGCCATCGATGTCTTCCTTATGGGGTCCGGACCTGAGGCAAAGCCCTGGTGGCGCATGTCTGCCAATAACTTCAGATTATTGGGGGCGACTTCTGCTGTTCTTTTTGGACATGCTGGCAACTCCTGGAGGCAGACGGAGTGATACGCATTGTGCAGTTCAGTGCCTCGGGGGGCAGGTGTGACCTCACGCCCTGGGGGCCGACCGAGTTGACCGGAATAGATCTATATATAGTCTGGCAAGCCTCCGTGGCGATCCTCTCTCCATTTCTCCTACTATCACGCGTCCCCTCTTCATCTTCTTCAATTCAAAAATCGTTTTCGCACGTTGGACGAACGTTTGCAGGGCAACAGGCACACATCTACGTTGACCATGGCTATACCAATGACCCTCGACCTCCAGCACCGTCCTCTTCCTTGCATACCAAATCGCAACGACAATCTTTTGCAAAGCAGCTCTGAGGATCTCAATGGACGCACCTCCGAAGAAGAAAAGTCGAGACGGTCCTGGCCGTTTTCCCTTTGGTTTCGCAGAAGAAATGGTAAGCGCTCGGCTACGGTGTTTTCACATCTCCTCGCTTTGAGATTGGGGCTCCTGAGATAGTAGAAGAAGAAGAGACGGTCCTGCGTGCTGACTAGATTGGAAAGACTCCGTCAAAAGGGGTTGGAAGCCGCGGTCAATGTCGGCGCCGAGTCTCATCTCTTTTGCCGTTCTCTCTATTTCATTTGCCGCAGTTATCGAATACCTAAAACGGACCAGCCAGAAACAAGATGGCGGGTTGGCCATATCTCGATCGACTGAAGAGATCCCTCGCCCTTATATCCTAGCTCAGAGATACGGGCCTATAGCTATCGCGACGATCTATAGTACGTTATGGGCCTGGATCGATAGGGACGTAAAACGCATGCAGCCATGGTTCGAACTATCCAAACCACAAGGGGCCAAGGGCAGCGACTCGCTATTCCTAAGCTATCTAAGTGAATTTTTCCTACTCGTGCCGGTGAGCTCTCTAAGGCGGGCGTGAGTTTCTCCGTCTTCCTTTTCTATAGTCATATTATGGCCTGAATACTCACTATAACAGACATTGGCCTGTTTTTCTATCTAGTACTACGACGGTGCTTATAGTCCTACTACTTGCCCCTATTCAATCTTCAATTCTGCGCACGGGATCCTTGACTCGGAGAGAGACGGCCGATATTGTTATAAGATCTCAGCTTGCCCCACCATATAAGCAAATAGAGCTTAAGGGCTTAAGGATTATGACTGAAGCTTACGCCTCCGCGCGATTCGGCCGGTCCATGCCACCGTTCACTACGGAGGACTTTGCACTCCTACCGTTCTACGTGGATCAACAAGCCGTACGAGAACCGACAAAGTCGAACATCACTGCCAAAACCACCAGCCTTTTCGCTAAACTCATCTGTACACCAGCCGCTGTCGGCAAGCCGACGTTCAACGACGCCAGATGGGGAACATGGGAAATTTACCCGGTCAATGGCTCCCGTCAAAATAGTGGATGTAGGTACTTTTTAAAGCTTGATTCTGGGACAAAATACCCGTTGCCAGACTACTGGGTTGATTATTTCGGAGTCGACGCGGCTTCAGGCTATTGGTTGCCTCCGCTTAAAAGTAAGTGTCCACCAAACTCGTCGTCCCTGGCCCACTCAGCAATGGTCATATCGATGCTACAGCCCCCTCGCAAAGGGGGATTGACTGTAAGCCAGGTGGTGCCTCGAACGTGTGAGAGACGTTACTACAAACAGGAGGTCATGGCGACAGTGGACGCTTTCGACTTTAAAGTATACCCCGAGTCTCTCCGGTCTATCTCCGAACCGAGTCAACTGCTCCAGTTCGACAGTCAAAGTTTCGAACAGCGACTGCTCCTGGACGGCTTTGGAATGGAATTTGGCAATGAGGATGGGGACAATCGATCTGCCTCGGTAGACGAGATCGAGGAATTAATTGCAACCTATGAACCAGCAGCCTATACTTCAGCATGGGCGCTTATCGCGACTCGGGCGTCGAGAATGCGTCTTTTTGCCGATACACTGCACGGACAAAACCTTCCTGCAGAGGCAAAGGTCGACCGAGAGGCTCTCGAGAAAGCATTACATCGTGCGCATAGGTACCTTTTCTCGTACACAGTCTCGTCAACGCTCGCAAACCAGACCGAACATGAACTCGGCAATCGAACTGCAATGATAGACACTCTGGCGTACGGAATTCTCGTTAGCCCATACTTCGCGACTGCGGCAGAATCTCTGCTCCTACTTATCGCTATCATAGCATCAACCCTTTTATACTTCTGTTGCAAAGCGCAATGCTACCTCCTATGGAACCCGAACTCCATTTCGCGACTCTGCTGTATCTGCAGTGCAAGCCCTGGAATTATCAACTTATATAGAAGTTTAGCAACTACTAACGAAAAGATAGTCGAGTCATTACTGCAAGATAGCTTATTTCGGCTTTCACATTGCGGGTGCACCTACCGATGTCAACTTTGGCTCGAAGAGGTCAAGCCTAGTACTGCTATGCGACCTGGAGATATAGGAACCGGACAGGCGAGGCTATCCGATATGGTGAATGCGCGAGCACACCATTACAAACCGGCAATACCCTTCGAGGTTACTCGCAAGGCAGGCATCTTGTTAATAATTATCTTGCTCGGCATACTCGCGACATTTGCTACACTCAAGTGGCAGGAAGTCAGTCAAGCCGGTAAGTTTATTCTCTTCCTCGCTTAGGACCAAGACTCTGTGACACGGAAAACAAAGGGGAAAGCATTCAAGCTACTTCATCAGCCGAGACAGTGATTCGTTAACACATACATGTGTTTTAGGCCTCCGTCGACCATCGGAAGCCCCCGAAGTCTTGCTAGTCCTAGAGAAGGCTTTGCCCACGGCCTTTGCGACATTGCTTGAGGCTTTCTGGTCTCTCTTGAACCTGCAACTCTGCGTCCTTCAGCCATTCCGGGAGCCATGCGCAGGTACAAGCCGCATAGGCACAAGTATTGCTACGACATACTCAGCCGTCCCTCCGCAATTAACTATTTGGAGGGCTTTAAAGGCTCGCCACTTTCTCCTAGTAGCTCTTTGCTTAACAAGTTTAGGAGCGAAGGCTCTGTTTATTGGCCTTGGCGGGCTGTTTAACGAGAACGATACAACTGCTTGGCGCACACAAGCGTTCGAGCCTGTTCTGTCCCCATCATTAAATATTTCCGCACTCGGTTCAACCATTCGGGAAATGTTAAGGACCGCCCAACATACCGAACGGCAGCAATCCAAATTTTCTCTGGACACCACTGCTCAGAATTCCGAGATAGTTCTATATGCACATTTCAGATATGGGACACGGCTGCCTGCTTGGGTATCGTCGCGCTATTTCTTCCAGCCGCATCGACCAACGGGACAGGAAAGTGCATCGACTGACGTTTACGCCTTCAACACTCGAGGGTTCGGCCTGAACGCAAACTGTACTCCCTGCCTTCTGCATCCCCTCTTAAGCCAAAACGATAGGACCTCTTTAGATGCCATTGGCCGGTGTCCGGAAACGACCGTGCATGCAACTCCATGGACTGAAGACGGTAAATGTGTGACTGAATTGGAGTCAGAGCTAGCATTAGACATAAAATGCGGCACGGCGTTTATGATAGGGTGGGATGTCTCCCCGGGCGAGCAAACTGGACTCACTGGAGCTGCTGCTATCAATCATCATGCCGTATGCTGCCAACCGGTGCTGCAAACAGCCATGTTCGATGTTACCGTCGACTCGGCAGGATTTATCAAGTCGGCCGACAGGACAACAGCGCTTGAACATCGAATCGACTTGCCGTCCCACAACGAAACGAACATGCATATGATGCTGAGAGCTTTCATCAACTACGCATTACCCCATGCTTGGGTAAATGAATACGGCTTTTATTTCCAATGTCCCTCGGAGCTTTTCGCGACTTTGTTTGGTGGAAGCACTGGAAGGGGAAGGCAATTCCTCGAGACGCTTCATCCACTCCCGGACCCTGTCAAGCTTATACCGCTGGTAGAGGATTTCTATTCGAAATATTTCGCCATCCTTCTCTGGAGTCGACAGGAGATATTCCAACGAGGTCGAGCCAGCGATAGTATCTTAGGGAGCAGGCTTGTACCGGAGAGGAGAATCTTTATGGACCAATACGCCTTGGGCATAGTGACTGCGATTTTACTCATCGATATCGCGGTCGCAATCGTCTTCTACTCGTCCATATCGGCAATCCGGATTCTGCCGCATATGCCGAACACGATTGGGTCCCTGATTGCGTATATAGCCCCGAGCCGTCTCGTGGCCAGATGGAGGTCGAGATCGATCGACGAGAATACTGCTATCCGCTTCGGCCGCTATCCCGTCGGGCTTGGTAGCGAACGGCATATCGGCATCGAGATGGAACAATATGTGCTGCCCGTCGACGCTTACTGCCTGGAGAAAAGAGGGACGACGTGGAGGGCTTGGCTTTCGAAGCTGTCATGGCCGTCATGGCGTACGATTCGGACTCGACCGCGACAACCGGAGGAGTCGGGAGGTCAGCCGGGCGGTCAGCCCGCCAGTTTGAATACCGTCTAGCAGGTTTCTTGAGGCGTTGGTTGCTTTCAGTCAATATCTTCATGTACAGATTGCTAGTTTCGTCGGCGTAGGAACCGTACTTTAGCTCCCGCTGCAACGACTTCCCTCTGGTGAGCAACGACTATAAAGACGGTGGAAGAACAGACGAGTTAGAAGAGATTGCAGTCTACAGCGCCAAGAGAGGCAAATCGCTCGCGTCGAAATCAGCCATCTTTTCGGCGCCCCGTCCCAGCAACCCAGCCATCAAAACCAGCTCTCCGCGGCACAACATTGCCTCTCCGCGCTCCAAGCCGGAAAGCCGTGCCAGCCAGGAAAACAAGCCGTGTCCGTCTTCCCCCTCAGCCATCCTCCGGCTCTCCGCAAAGCCGGTCATCGACGAGGATGACGACGGTCAGGGTAGCGGCGTAGGCCTCTCGAATCGCACACGCCATGCTGTTCCAGCCTCATCAGCACAGTCTTCGTCAAGCCCGGCGACAAAACCAGACGAACAGGGAGGAAGAAAGAGGCCGCAAAAAAAAAAAACGTACCACGTGTTGGTGATATCAGCCACGACAGCGCTCAACCCCCAGTGCGCACACCACGCCCTGGCCAGCACCTCGTTGTCGCGCACGCCAAACGCCTCCACCACCAAGACCTCCTCGTCGCCGGCGGCCAGGTCGTCCGGCGGCGAGGGCCCGTAGAGGCGGCGGGCCCAGTCGCGGACGGCGACCAGCTCGTCGACGCGGACGCGGCGGAAGACGTAGTCGAAGAAGAGCGGGTGCGGGCCCCGGGCGCAGGGCCAGGCGGCGACGAAGTCGACGTCGAAGGCGAGCCGCAGCGGCCACGAGAGGCCGTCGATGGCGAACTGGACGGTTGCGTCGAACGGCGGCGGCAGCGGTGTCGTCGTTTCGATGCTCGTCGCCGTCGCCTCCGCGGGCTTGAAGCCCAGCAGCTCGATGCGCACCGCGTCCACGACGAAGCCGCTCTCCGTCAGCGGCGCGACCAGGCCGTAGTCGGCGACGGGGTAGGACGCGGCGGGCGGGCCCAGCGGCGCGGAGCGGCTGGCCATGGAGAGCACGTCGTCGGCGCGCATGCGGCCGCGGGGCGGGGGCCGGCGGCAGCGGACGCGG
>NJEV01000454.1:0-13788 GCA_002591385.1 Cordyceps sp. RAO-2017
GGCACAGCGCCGACGCCATCGCCGACCCCCCCGGCCCCGGCACGGCCGCCGAGCGAGGCGGCGGCCGCGCGCGAGGGACCAGGCCCGCGGAAGTCTGGCCGCCTGCCCATCACCCACTTTTTTCCGAGGGCGACGAAGACGGTAGAGAGGATAGCCTTCTCCGCCCCCTTGCTCTCTTGACCCCCATGCCTCTGACCCCCAAATATAAAAAATTACATAGGTAGGTACCTACATATGTGCATACATATATAGTACATACATATATATACATGTATAGAAACTTATACATATATCATAATGAGAGAAAAATTAACGTGACCGGGGGACCGAAAAGGAAGCAGCAGTGACAAGACAAGATCGCGCCGCCAAGCAAACGACGAATCCGATTCCGGGGAGCAAAGCCCCCCCTCAAACACTCCCCAACGCGTCCAAGCCCACGGCCACATCACCAAGTCGCCTGACTCGAGCGCGGCGTGGGTGGGGAGCGGGGAAGCAAGCCCTCGTGAGCTTCTTCGAGCAGTGGCCCCGGCGCGTCAATGGGTGTAGTTGCGCGCCACCGCCGACCGGTGAAGCGGTCCCGGCACCACCAGAGGAGAGAACATCCCGATCGTCTGCTTCAGCCCCAATTCCGGCCGGGCCTCTTCTTCGCCGATGGAGCCCCCGCTGCGCCGACCTTCCCCTCGTGCGTGTCCATCCCGGGGCCTTGTCTCGCGCATTAGCCGCATTATCCCTCCTCCAAGCTCGGCTTGCTTCCCCCGGTTCCGACTGCCTGCCCCCCCCCTCCCTCTCCCGGTCCCATCGCGCGCGCCCGCGCTCCGCCTCGTGATCTGGAAAATCCTTCTCTGCCTGCCGTTCCGGGTCTTGGCAGCTTCTGGAAATCCCGCTTCCGTGGAGGGAAAGCCTCGTGCGGTCCCCAAAAGCAGAGACGGCGACGGCAAGAGTAATGCAGCCAACAATCATGGCCCATTCGATTCCAGACGACGACCCTGCCAGGGCTGACAGCCAGAAAAATCAAGACGTCAAGTCATTCCAAACACGCTATAGAAACACTAGGCTCACCAGCGAGCCGCCGACACCAGCCTTGCATGTATCGACCGCTCCGAACCCCGATCCCGACGGCCTCGTTTGAAAAAAGCAGCTTTGCCCAGCCCTTCAGACGCCATAGCAACTCGGTACAATGTCATAAATCACTTTTGCAACTGGCCCTTTCCAGTCTTTTTCTTGTTCCATTTTGTCTCCGCCCCTTTCCAAGCCTCCTTTTTTTTTGGTTGCGCCAGTGTGCGTGTCCCTCTTCCCTCCGTTTCCCATCCGTCTCCACGGGGCCCGCGACGCGACTGGCGAGGGAACGGGGGTATAGGCGCCAGTCACTGTTGCCCAGGGAGGCGCAGCATCGTGCACAATGTTCCTGCTGATGACCAAACCTGCTCATGCTCCCCCTACAAGCCACGACGGATCATCGTTGCCTTTTTTTTTCCCGAGTCCCCTCCGAGGTTCGTCGTCGATGAGAGAATCCATCATCCTTCTCTCTCTTCCCATCCTGCGTTCCCTCGGTCGACCAAGACGCTTCGGCGGTCCCGGTCCTGCCAGGGGGTCCAGGTCCGGAGACGCAGCATATGCCGATATCGGAGACAAAGACGTACATATGGGCGACCTCCCTGTCGACATCGGTAGTGGAGCCCAAAGCGCCGAGCCGATGCGACTGTCATGTGAGTACTCCGGACGCATAGCATAGCCACGAGACGGAGCCTCTTGTGTTGCCCTCGGTACTCGGCAGAAGGCATGGGATTTCGGGGCAGTGCCGCCTCGAGGTCGCCTTCTCCTGCGGCCGTTGCCGACGCCCGCCGCCGCCGCCGCCGCCTCGCCGCCACAGCCGGTGCATGGCTCGTTGCTGTAGGCCATACAAGTCACCGGACATTGCACAATGTAACCGGACTCGTCGTCGTAAGCGTAGCATCAGCTCGTCTGCCCCTGCGCACGGTGGAGGCCCCGAAATTGACAAGGCAAGTCCCGGAAGCGAGCCGGCCGGGTGGACTTTCGTGTCTCGTAGCGACCAGCCAAGACCGCCGGTCGGGTGCGCATCTCGGTCCAGCCTCGTCGCCTCGCCGCCGGCCGTCCCGTTCATCGCAGGTTCGCCTGGTCGAACTGGAAGTGCTGGTGGTTGGGAAAGGCCATGCTCGCGCTCAGGCCGAAGGGGTCCCAGTCGAGGTTTTGGTCGAGGAGCTGCGTCATCGACGGGAACGGATGGTTGGACGCCGCACCGTGCTGCCCGTTTTCCTGCGGCGGCGGGATCTGATGGCCCGGCACGGTCGAGGTCGGGGAGAGCAGCATCGTCTGCTGGTTGTCGTGGCCGAAGCCCGACGGATACGGACCGTGTCCGTTGGGCGTGTCCATCTCGGAGTCGTCGACCATGTCGCACTGTCCATCGTACTCGGGCTCTTCTTGTTTTGTTTCGTTCTCACGTTAGTCCCAGTCTGACGGACGGCCCGGGTCGGAGGCCGGACAGCTGCGTCCAAGCTTACCCAGCTCCAGGTGGCTCTGGAAGGCAGGCGTGGGGTAGAAGGAGGCCCCGTTGCCAACCGAGTGGCCGCGCCTCCCCGGGCCTTGCATCATCGACGGTCTCGCGGCCGCGTTCGTCGGCGTCGGCGCCGGCATGGCCTGTCGAGGCAGTCCCCCAATCGAGCCGCGCATCGAGATGCTGTCGGACGGGGCGGGGGAGAAGGCGGACGAGGCGGCGTGGGTGGGCGAGTTGGCATGCGAAGGGTCTGGCCGCATCTTGGGGGACGTGGCGGATTTGTGAGGTGGCAGCGTTGCCGACAGGGGCGTCGTCCCGGGCTCCGTTTTGGGAGCTATGTTGGAGATTGACTTTCGCGACTGGTGGTGCCGGTTCATGATGGCGCGCTGAATCGGTGGTGGCTGGACCAGGTTCTGGGGCATGTGAGTTGATCCGAGGCTGGGGCTGCCCGTCTTGGCGTGAAGTTCGGCCTGAACATCGATGCCTGCCGCACACATGAGAGTTAGTCTTGCGTCCCCAGCCGCCTCTTCTTCTGCTTGGCCTGCGTCCAGGACGAGATGAGGCGACTGACCCTTCTCGAGGAGGATGCGTTCGAGCAGCGAGTTCTTGTAGCGCAGCATCAGGCACTCCTCGGCTGCTGTGCGGTGGGCCGTCTGGAGGTTGTGGAGGTTGGATTCGTGGACGCGGATCGTCTCCTCGAGCTGCTTGATGTACTCGGTGCGGCGCTCGCGGAAGGCGGCTTGAGCCTGCCTGTTTCTCTGCTTCCGTTCCTCCGAGGTCGCGTAGATCTAGGTCAGGAGAGACAGTCCCGAGTCAGCAGCGGTCATGCGCCGCCTCTGGGCGAGCGGGCGGAGACGGCCAAGGCTTTGATTGACTGTGAAATGCGACGGCAGGGAACAGCTGCGTCGCCAGGCGCGTGCAAGCCGCGGAGGAGGGGATAATGTGCCGAGGGAGAGGAGAGAGCGGCAGAGAAAAGAGACGAAGAGGCCAAAAAGAAGAGGCAAAGGGCGGAGCAGAGGGAGGGGGAAGAGGCAAACTCACCGGCTTGCGGCCTCCTTTCCTCTTGGGCTGCTGGGCGTCGGGCGGGGCATTGTCGTTGCTCGACGGCGGCGGATTCTGGTCTCTCTCGGGCGTGGAATCGACGGAATCTTCCGAGTCGTCCCGTCGCGGAGGGTTTGGCTTGTTATCAATGGACATCTTGTCTGCCATTCCTCGGCGCCGTGGCACGGAACGCTCAAACCGAAGACAGCCGCGGTGCGGCAAGCGCCCCAGGGTCTCAGCTTCTTGGAGGGGAGCAAAACGGCGACGACGGGCGACGTGGCCGGCCCGGAAATGGCTTGGATCAAGTCGGGATGGGCGAGGCTCGAGAGGAGGTCGGGGAAGCGGCCCAGGTCAAGGTGGCGAGCGGGCGGGCTGCGAGGTCGGTCGATGGACGTGGTGTTTGATAACGGGGCCGGCGCCGTTCCGTTTGATTTCTGCTCAATGACGGATAGAAGAGGCGAAGTTGAAAAAAGGGGAGAAGGAGATGGATAGCCGGCGAGAGCGAGAGAGAGAGTGAGAATGAGAGAGAGAGAGCAAGGAAGAGAAGAATCTTTTTTTTTTGGTCGAGTCAATCCGAGGTGTTGCAGATGAGGCAGCTGACAAGCGCGTCTGCGGCGGCTAAGGAGCGGTTGCAGGGCGCAAGCGACGCGGGGAAGCGACAGGCAGGGCAGGAGCAAGGCCCAAGATTGGGCAGGAGGTCTGGGTAGGCAAGGCAGGTAGCCGCGGAGAGGCAGATAAGGGAGATGGATGGCGAAGTGAAGCTTGCAAAGGCAAGTAACATGGAATTGTGGCAGAAAGACGGCGTGCTGAGATAGCAAGAGTAGAGGGAACCTCTGGCAACAGCGTGCCCGAGTCTTTTATGTAATGGGAACTGCAAAGAGGGGTGCTGGCGTGAGCGTCCACTTGCCTCTCCCCTCATGATGAAGGTGCTGCAGCTTCCAGTGCCCTCCTCCGTCCCCCACCCCCAGCCAGTCATGCCCGGGTCAGGGAGGGTCGGGGGCGCGGCACCAGGGTCCTGGCAGTGGAGCAGCGACCGAGGAGCTGTCCATTGTCTCCATGTCCGTCTTCCGTCCTGCTCCATGTCCGCCTCGTCCGTGGCCTGCTGCTGCTGCTGCTGCTGCTGCTGCTGCTGCTGCTCCATGTCTCCACGTCTCCAGTCCCGGGGAGCCAGGCAGGCAGACTGACTGTAGTAGGTAAGTGACGACGGTACGTGCCTGCGGGTGACGGCGGGTGACTGTGTGAGTGACCGGCCAAGACGATTTCCGCCCGGCCTGTGACGGTGAGTTGAGGTGAGGAGCGGCAGGAAGACGACGTGCTGCTGCTGCTGCTGCTGCTGCTGCTGCTTGCTGCCCACCCCCCCCCCTCCTTCCCTTGCTGAGGCTTGCCCTTCCTTCCGTATGGCGACACCTTCACTGCACGCACTCACTGCACTGCCCTGAGGGCTTCCCTGAGGGGAGCAAAGCCGCTCACTGAGTCGCTCGCTCGCTGTTCACGCCCTGATGCGCCCGCGCCCTCACTCATCCCCTCCCGCACAGGATTCGCCCCGTCCCGTTCTGCTCTTGGCGGTGGCCTGCAGGCAGTAGTCAGTAGGTACCTTAGCCAGTCAGCCAGCCCGAGGCAAAACGTCGCTGTCTCGCCAGCAGCGTCGTCTGACCTGTTCGCCCGGCTGCCCGTCGTCATGGCCGTACCAAAGTACCTCGCCCGTAGTGCCAGTCAACCCACCGCACTAAGGTCATCGGCCGTGGGGCCGAGCAAGGGCACTGTCCTGCACTGTACGACGGCCCGAGTCCCTTTGCGCGCGCCGATGCATGTATGTACAGCTTACCACGTACAGCAGACGCTCTTATGTTGCGAGGGCCAGGTACACCTACCTACCTACCTACCTAGGTACCTACCTGACTCCCCTGTGCGCGCCCAATGTGGCAGTTGCAGCTCACCTGCTCCACCCGTCCCAAGTGCCTTGCCCGCGTGCGTGTGTGTATGTACCTTTGTATATACATATATACATGCATCCAGCGGCGTCGGGTGCGGGCAGTTAGGGGCAGTATCTACCTACCTAACCTAAAGGCAGGTAGACGGAGAGCTGTTCCAGCCTGTGTGCTCCCTGGAGAGGGTCAATACCTTAGCGCCCGCAGCCGGCCTGGCGAGGCACACGCAGGCTTCCTCCGGGCCGACCTGCTGCGCGGTACTGCCGAGGTATCTGCTAGGAGGTCCCTACCCTGGGGGAGAGGCCGCGAGCCGGCCGGAGCTCGGAATGCAGGTAGGCGGTGGGTACCTCCCCGATACTTGCTGGCGCTGCCGCTGGCATCGACTCCCGCTCCGCGGCCTGCGCGGACAAGCCCCAGGTCGCCCGCAGCTGTGCAGGGCGAGGCCCGTTGCCATCCACGCACGCACCCACGAGACGACCGCTTGCCGGATCCCACCTGCAATCCAGCGCGGCTACCACCTGGCGACGACGACCTACATGCCTGTCCGCCGCCAGCTCGTAAAGACTGGAGGCGCCGACTTCTAAATCTGTACGTGCTGTGCGTGTGCGTGTGCGCGTGCGTGCGCAGGTCCCTACTGTACCTGCTGCGAGGCACAGTGTGTGGATGCCCGCCGTCCCGTGCTGTGCTCTGGATGCGGAGAATGCCTGGCCGGCCGGCCGGGCTTCGTGTCCGACGTGCACTGTGCGCCGCCGGCAGCCCACCAGCCGGCGACAGCACGCACAGGTACATACAGTGCGTACCTAGTGTCTGAGTAGTACTGATGCATGTACATACAATACATCCATCGGCCATGCGAGAGAGGTCCTGCCAGTAGCCCGATCTCTCTCTCGCGGGCCGGAGAATCCCCCCTTTCGCCCTCCCATGTGGCTGCTGGCGGCTGCTACAGCGCTAATACGTGACCCAAGGTACCTTGGGTAGGTACCTAGGTAGTATGTACCTCTAACCGTGCCTACCTACACCTTTCTTATCGATTGACCGTTACCCCAGCGCATCCGGCCTGCGAAGAACAACATCCGTCCAGCCGCGAAATCAGGCTGTTGGGTGCCTTGGTAGGCACGTAAGAAGTAGGTAGATAGATGTAGGAAGCATGTGTGTGTGTGCGCATACGAGCCGGGTCCTCGTCAGGTACCGCGGTATGGCCCCGTCCCGGCTTGCCCTCTCCCCTCCCTCGCCCCGGTTGAGCATGCCTCGTTCGAGTAGATTGATAAGCAGCCTGCCTGCTTCTCCGGCAGCGCTATGGCGGACTATGCGAGCGTGCGGCTGTCGGATGCACACATATAGTTTCCAGGTGCGTTTGAACTCTGCCATCGAGCATAATATACGCACGCACATACATACATGGTACGTATATAGATATATATGTGTGTGTGTGTGTGTGTGTGTGTGTGTGTGTGTGTGTGTGTTTGGTTTGTGTATATACACAACCAAGGTCTGAGATACGCCGGGCAGGTTCCTTGTCTCCCTGTCCGTCTCTTAGTCTGTCTACTTGTCTCTCTTAAGTCTGTCTAAAGCCGTCCACGCGCGAAACGGCCTGCCGCAAACCGCCAGCCCGTCCACGTTGTCGGGCAGGCATCTACCAAGCCATGTATCCGTACATGCGTCATGTCCCTGGCAGGCTAGCATGCCTCGTGCGACCCGGCACGAATGTGTCTACGTGTGCGCCCATGTCATTCATGTCGACATGTGCCTGTACATCCCCCCATCCATCCATCCACCAACAATATTATGTAGGTACTGTATGTATGGATGTATGGATGGTAGACGTGTGTATGTGTGTATCTATGTCCGGATGGCCATGGACTTGGCGCCCTACCCGCTTTTGCCTGATCGCCGGCCAGAGAAAGGCACGCGGCGGGTTCTTCCCCATCTAGCGGCGAGGGATCCCCCTTGTCGCCGGTCCTCCTGGCTTCTGCATCCCAGGCCGATTCCGAGGCGAAAAATACGAAAAAAGGAAAAAAAAAAAGGACGAATGCCGTCCGGAAACGACGTGGAAATCACTGGATTCAGCCCTTCAGCCCTTTTCCGCGGCCTCCCAGCTGGGGCCGGGGGAGCCGGTGTAAGAGACCGTCTCCGACCACTTCGGCCACGGGATTTTCTTGTCCAGGCCCGGCGCGTCTTGCGGCATCGTCGACGTGCCGTTCCATCCGGGCCGCTTCCCTCTGTCGTTGCTCCCCTTCGACGGCCAACCTACCGTACGCGCCTGTAGACCTTGCTGACGACCGGCGGAGGAATGGCCCAACTGGTCAAACCTGGGAACCCCCCCGGACTCCTGGGCCAGACTTTTGCTGCTCGGTCACTGCGAGCGGCCCTCACTTGACGGGAGGGGGAGGGCCGGGAGGGCCCATCTGACCCGCGTTTGGTTGTAGGCACGCACCCCCCCCCCGTCGACCGAGTTGTTTGGAGGTACCCTCGGATGAGCTGGAGCATTCTGCCCGCCAAGTAGGAGACGAGGCCAACCATTCGTGGACTTGATTCAACCCAGCCTCGGCCGGCAAGCGCCGAAGCAGAAGAGACGGTTGGCGATTCGCCCTTCCGCACTGCCATGGTCAAGACAGACGGGCCGTCAGCATCTCGATGTCGGCCGCTCCGACACACAGGCACAGACATACATTGTACACACAGTATGTATATGCGTTCGCGTGAGTGTGATGAGTTGCCTGTGCGTCCGGGCGGGCAGGCGGCGCGGCCGCATCTGCGCAATGTGGATGGACGAGGGAAGCGCTCTCAATAGCCGGGGCCATGGTCGACCGTTCCCGGCCGAGCTTTCTCGTCCCCCCCCTTCCGCGTTGCCTAGGGCTGCAATCTCGTCCGTAAGCCAGAGAGGGTTATGCCGTCGGTCGCAGTGGGTAGGCCGAAGGGCAGGGTTGCCGCCGCCCAAAAATCATCGTGACTCGCGACAGTCATTTGCGCTGCGGGCTGGTGGAGAGGCCGCGATCCCACATGCCAAGCGCTCTCGCTCGCTCGCTCGCCCAAGCCTGTCCGCGGGAGGTGGGGCGAGAGCGCGATGCGTTCTGGCCCGTCGGCCGGAAAGGCCTGCCCTCGCCCATCGTGAGGCAAGGGGCGCCTCGACATAGCCCAGCACACGGCGGAATGCCGCGGCCGCGTCGCGGTACGGCCCAGACCGGCAAGCACCGCTCCCTGCCGCCGACGGCGACGACAAACGACGACGACGACGACGGCGGCGGCGGCGACGAGGGGTGAAGCCGTCGCCACCACCACCGGCCGTCCGGTGGGCGGGAGCGCGCGGGGTTTGGGGCGGCCGTGGCCGGCGCGTGGAACATGGCCGAGGGAGCCATCGATTGACCCGACTTGTCCTCTTCTCGGTCCTCTCTCTCTCTCTCTCTCTCTCTCCTGTTCTCTTGCCTGCCTCCATCCTTTCCTCCCTCCGGCCCTCGCTGCCCTCCGCCACCCCCCCCCTCTCGCCCTCCATCGGGGCCAGCTCGGGTTGCGCTAGGCGTCAACCGGCCGCGAGCGAATACAACGTGCAGTGCACCAGCCAGATGGAGCCATCGTTCCCAGCCACGTGTGATCCGTGGAGCCGCGGCAGGCATGGCACACGGATGGCAGTCCGGGCCGCTGCTGGGCTTCCTCGCCTGCTACGCTCATCGCCCGGCCGAGCGAAATCAAACGAGGTTGGCCGAGGGGGCACGCCGCCACCGGGGCCACGAGAGGCGAGGCAACGTGTAGTCGGCTGTACAACGCACGACACCAGGGTACGGATAGATAGTAGGGGGTCAGGTAGGAAAATCAATACCTTGCGGCGAGCAGCTCCCGTTGGGCCTGCGGCGCCAATATTGCCTACACGTTGGCAGTACTACCTCTCCCCTTGGGCAGGCAGGCAACAGAAGCATCCGCGAAACATACCTACCTACCCACCTGCCCACATACGTACATACACACGCCTGTCGTCACTGGCTCTGGCTCGAGATATGGCCGGAGTGGGAGGGACGAGAGATCTGGCCCGAGGCAAGATTGAGGATGACGATCCGTGCAGATGGGCTCTGGGTCAGGTCAGGGGGCCCGTCGTTGCAATTCTCCTTGTCCTCTCGGCCGGCGGCCATGGCAGTCGGCTGGCTGGAGGGGGTGGTGGAAAGGCGGCCGGACCGATCGAAACACGGGCCTGACACGTGCTTGCCTCGCACAGCGCTCGAGCGGCGGCGGCCACGAGGAAAGGCGCCGGGCCCAGCAGCAGCAGCGAGTCACGGCGGCCTCCTATGCCGGCCAAGCTGCCTGGACGTGTGGTGTGCCGTATACGCGTGTATGTATGTGTGTGTGTATGCGTGTACGTATGTATGTAGGCATGTACAGTAGGTATATATGTGTGTATATGTATATACCTAAGGTAGGTAGGTGTACGGATGTGGCATGTGTGGATGGATGGATGGGTGTACATACATATGTCCAGAGTACAGGTGGACAGTCATGTGTATGCATGTATCCAGTACTGATGTATAAGCTGGCTGCTGCTATTCGCGGACTAGGTCCCGTGGCACTAGAGGCGAAGCTTACCTCACTTAAGGTCCTCTGCTACAGAAAGCTGATATAGCACTCGACTCCCCCCCCCTCTCCCTTATTTCTATTCTTCTTTCCACTGCCCAGCGGAAGGGGTGGGGGCCCAGCCAGGGCCCAGCAAGCAAGGGCCGGCACTCCGCCTTAATTCCTTAGGCTCGGTGCAATCTGGAGCGCGGAGGCGCCCGCGCTTGGGGGCCCAAAACCTTGCCATGCCTTGCTTACAACGGCCGCCCTGGATCACCCCCGAAGGCCCCGGCCTACGGGCGCCGCGGACGCTCTCCGCATCCTGTGGGCTCTCTGGGCTCGGCGGCCCACCCGACCAAGGTCCGAGGTCGCTTTCAGCCGTTGGGCCAGCCGTTGGCGCCCCTGCCCGCCTCAGGCTGGCGGGCCGCGCGAGAATCGGAGGTAGTGGGCAGACAGACTTGTAGCAGGGCCTGTACTGCCTGGCAGCAAGCAGCTACAGTAGGTAGTAGGTAGGTAGGTAGGTACATGTAGGTACTGTATGTCGCTAGCTACGGCCACTGGCTGCCCGTCTCTGGGCGCGGCGGTCGCTACCACTGTAGTGGCGGCAGCATAGAGCCCTCCCTCCCTCCACTCCATGTACGTGCATGGACGACTGCCAGATCCCTCCTGCCCTAGTTCCCGACGGGCGGGGACAGACCGTGCGTCTGCCACCGGGTGGGCACGGTATAGGCCAAGCCAGACTTCATGCTCGTGCCTGCTGTCGACACCTCGCTCTGCTGCCGCTTGGCCCTTTTTCTTTCCCCCTCCCTTCTTCTGTGCTCTGGGGCGATGCGCGATGCGCGATGCGCGATGCGTGGATCGTGTCATGATCGGAAAGCTGTACGCGCGACATCATTGGCAGCAAGCCCGTCGATGAGGATCCTTCTCTATAATGCCGCCCGACGGCACGCTTGTTTCGGGGCAAAAGCCCCCGACCGGCGAAGACGACTGGTCGTTTTGCGGACGCCTTGCCGCTGACTCCCTCGGAAAGCCTCCATCCTGATCCCTCCCCCTCCCCGCCCAGTGGGCGGCGACCTTACTCGCCGGCAGTCCTGTCTCGCCCCCCCAAAAAGAGAGCGCAAAAGAGCGAGAGAGAGAGAGAGAGAGAGAGACAGAAAGGGCGAGGCTGGCTGACTTGCCTGCCTGCCGACGGAGATGCACGCCGCGATGCAAAAGCCCGCCCAATCAACTGTTGGCACGCTGCTGCTGCCAGGACCACGGTGACCGTCGAGGCGGCGCTCCCCGCCAACGGCCGAGGCCGCCGACCTCCGTCTCGCCCGGTGGACAGCCACGAGGAGCCACCAAGACGCCGTCGGCAGCCCAGAACGAACGGGGCTCCAGCTCGAGGGCCCGTACGACCGAGTCCGGTCGCTGCGGGCTCCATACAAGGCAATGGAGCGGGCGGATGGCCATATGGCATGGGACGCGACGGGCTGTGTTGAGAGGGCGTGGTGGCTGGCTTGGGAACCGCAGCTCCGACCACCGTCACAACAGATGCGTCTTTTGCACTCGACGCACAGGCTCCGGCTGTTGCGCGGCCGCTCCCACCGACGGCTTCGCCCTCGACGAACCCCCCCTTGCCCGTCGTGTCGCTGCTGCTGCTTGGCACGGCGCCGCGCCTCGGCGGCCCCGACACACAGACGTCGTTCTAACTCACCCTCACTCGTCTCAATCTCATTCTCTCTCTCCCTATCTCTCCCCCTATCTCTCTTATCCTCCCTTTTTTTTTTCCCATCCTCACCGTCCCGCTCGCTCTCCATCGTCCTGGCATATCGGTCCACCCGTCCCCGTTTCATTCTCCGTCTCGAACTCGGCCTTCGTCCGGCGGAGAGACGGTCCGGCGCTCGAGACAGTGCTCCTCGCGCGCTCCGCCGTCGCGGCTCGTGCTTCCCAAGGGCCTTGGCCAGCCGGAACGAGGAGGCTGTCGTCGTTGTGCCGGCGGCGAGCACGGCGCATCGAATGCGCCTCCCACTCGACCTACTCACACACAACATATGTACAGCTTGCAAGCCATGTGCGACGCTGTGTTCGTCTCTGCCTGCGTGTGCTCCCGCACGCACGCAAACGCTCACAAAGTACCGAGGACCTCGCCAGCCGCCCTTAGGTTGCCACGGACGCTGCTCTCCTCTACCGCATACATACATACATACATACATCCAAGCGACGATGAGGTATGGGGGTTTGCATGTACTGTACATGTGTGCGTGTGGTTGTATGTATGTGTGTGTATATGCCGCACACTGTACGCTGGTTGCCCATGTCCGGTCCGCCTCCAGCTCACATGCACGTCGTGGCCGTTGTTGGCCACGTCGACCCAGTCGTCGTCGTCGTGGCCTGTCATCTGACCAGATGGCTTCTGCGCCGTCAGGGGTGAGCGGGCGATGAGATCGAGGGGCACCGTCACCTCGACACCTGGCCCCGGCACCTCGTGGCCCGCACTGTACGGCTCGCTCGACGCTGCAACTGCACTCAATCGTGGACGGACGGACAGGACTCGGGCTTGGACCTCTCGATGCCTACCCAAGGTACCTAACATGCCGACCTACCTGCCGACCTCCCCAGCCTCCTTTTCGCTGCCATCTCGCGTGCCCCGACAGGCCGGTAAGATCAGCGGAAGAGTCACGCGGGGCGCGGCAGTTGCGGCTTCTAGAACCGGCTGCCTCCCTCTACATCTGATAGCATGATACTCTCGGCTCGGCTCTCCTCCTCGCTGCTGCTGCACAACCTACACCGGAACGCTCTGCTCTTCGTCGGCACCGACTGAGCCTTGGCCGCCTGCCCGTGTCCGCCATGCGTGGCCAATGGCGATCGGGGGCAGGGCGGAAGCGAGTTGAGGCTATCGACCAGCTAGAGCATGCGGCTGACGTCGTCGACGGCTCCCGATGCCGGCCCAGCTTCCCCGCCGAGGCTGGAGCCATTGGATTTGCTTCCCCGGGCATGCATGTGGCCAGCCGGATGCAGACAAGCGCGTGAGGCATGCGTTTCGACGACGCCGCCTTCGCTAATTTGGCTGACCTTGTGGCTAGCTTGCTTCACCTCAGCCTGAGCTTGACGACATGGAGCCTCGTGGCCCTCTGGCGATGGTGAAACGGGGTAGCCGCGCGTCTCCTCCGCTGCCTTTCCCCCCCCTCCCTCCTCACGCTGCTAGCGTACGACCCGACAAACTCCATCGCTCGAATCGAGCGACATGTCAGACCACACGGCAAAAGGGGCTGCCGTGCGTTGGATAGCCCGTCTTCACGGCCCAGTAACGCTGTGCGAGTAGTACGCACTTCTACTGAGCGGGAGGCCGTGAGGGCTGGTATGGAGTAGTGGGCAGTGCGAGCCCGTACCAACTCTTCTGCCGCGGCCAGACGGCCAGCGAATGGCAGAGCGATGTTCCGTCACGGCGCCACGGTGGCCTGTCTTTGCGTCAGAGGCGCCTGCGGGACCATGAGGAAGAAGGGGGGGAAGAGGCGAGAGACTTGAGCGACGCGATTATTCCCGATATGTGCTACGCAGATAGGTAGCCTGGGAGGCCACTTGAGCCATGTGTATGTAGGCACGTTTGCCGTCCCATATGTGCATGTACTTGACAACATACGTGTGTAAACCCATTCATCCGTCCCATCCATGCTGAAGCTGGAGAGACCAATGGCGTTGGGGAGGAGCCCTCGGTCTGAAAGGCCACTCGAGCGTCGGTCGCTCGGCGGCTCGCCGAACAAGAGGGGAGAGGATGAGGAGAAGAGATGC
>NJEV01000455.1:0-18993 GCA_002591385.1 Cordyceps sp. RAO-2017
GGGCCGCGGGTCGCTGATGACGGCGCTGGCCCGGGCCCAGCTCCGCGCCGACGAGGCGGCCGCCGCGCCGCCGACCTCGGTCGAGCTGGGCCGCGTCTTCGTCGCCTTCGCCATGCTCGCCGTGCAGGGCACCAGGAGGCTGTACGAATGCCGCTTCGTCCTCCGGCCGAGCAAGTCGCCCATGCTGGTCCCCCACTGGCTCCTGGGCATCGCCTTCTACACCTTCATGGGCCTGGCCGTCTGGATCCACGGCTCCGGTCCGTCTGCCTGCGCTCCCGTCTTCTGTGCTGGTGCTGATGCGTTTGCTAGGCGCCATTCTCGCGGCCTGGACCTCGGGCCGGCCCGCCATTGTCGTGACGCCGCGGGTGCCCTCGGCTGTGGCCCTCTTCCTCATGGCGAGCCTGAAGCAGAACGAGTGCCATTGCTACCTCGCCGGCCTGAAGAAGTATACGCTGCCTAGCGAGGGCTTGTTTCGGCACCTCGTCTGCCCGCACTACAGTTGCGAGTGCGTCATCTACCTCGCCATCGCCTTCGTCGCGGCGCCGCCCGGCAGCCTGTTCAACCCGTCCGTGCTGTGCGGCTTGGTATTCGTGGCGGGCAACCTGGGTGTTACGGCGCGTACCACCAAGCAGTGGTACGCCCGCAAGTTCGGTGCCGACAACGTGGCTGGCAGGTGGGCCATGATCCCCTTCGTCTTCTAGCATCGGCCGCCCGGCTTGCGCCGGTCCGTCGTCGTCACCGCCGCGCCAACAAGCCCATCTTATTGGCCGCCGTCGAGACGCTGAGGACGTCGCGGTAGGTCAGGCTAACCCGGGTCCCGCGCATGTTACGACCGTCGACGTACGCGGCCGGGTTGCCGAGCCGCGACCAGTTTATGACGTCGGACAGGTCAACGTCCTCGTCGATGTCGGCGATGCCGTGCAGGTAGTCGGTGTAGAGGCTTTCGGTGGTGATGAGCAGACTACGAGGTTCTTGAAGGATTCGCCAGGCTGGCGTCGGGTCAAGCGCGCCATCCTGCTTGCTGCGGTGGATGTTGAGGCAGAGGCTGGCCCCGAGACTGACAGTGCACACGACAGGCCAATACGCGGCGCCATCCTGGGTCGGATGAGCGGGGCCGGAGAGGGAGCGTCTACTGCGTCGGCCACGGGTGTACTTAACTTATGGGGCATTATGCCGACGCCCGGGGGGTACTCGTTGACGAGAACGTGATTTGGCCGCTGGTGCGGGCTCCGTGTGAAGATGTGTCGCCCATCCTCGGCGGACACGGGCAGCGACAGCAGGCGGGGGACGACGACGTCTTGTAGCCATGGAGGCAGCGGAGCATCGAGGAGCCTGTCGCGGACAAGATCGGAGGGCCAGGTCTGGAGCCTGCGGCGGGTGAGCTGCTTCCAGCGGGGCTTAGGAGCGGCGGCGATCTGGCGCGGAGAGCGTCAACGCGGGCCGAGAGACGACGACGAGGCACGGGAGGCGGCGAGGCAGCGGCGGGAGCGAGGCACCTTGGCGAGCATCAGCCGTTCCTCCTCTTCCGTGATGAAGTCGGGGATGTAGTAGGCCGTCGACGGGAGGCCGTCGACTCGGGCCGCTTCGAGCGACGAGGGCAGGCCGTCGTCCATGGCGGGAGAGAGAGGCGGACCGAGGGGTGGCGCAGCGGGCTGCTGATCTGGCCATGTACGGCTTCGGGGCTGCGCACCGCCGTTCCGATCGACTGCGAGTCTGTGAGTGACAGGCCGGGAGGGAGAAGAAATGAGAGGGAGGAGGGGGCGGGCGCCGGCCGAGTCTCGGTTGACGGACGAGTTGGAATGACGACAGGACAGGGGAAGAAGAGGTCGATGGCATCCGGTCGGGCCAAGGACATCCGTCCATAAATGCCGCCCTGGCCAAGGCAAGCAGGCAGAAAAAACAGCTGTGGGCTGCGGCTGATCCGAGGCGGGCGCACGGAGCACCCGCGATAAATGCATACGCGGGCACGGGCAGCCTGTACCTGGTATCTAGGTACTACCCAGGTACTACCCGAGGAGGTACTGATACTGCGCGCAGGTACTACCTTGCCTCAGGAACGTGGGAACGACGTGAGCCAGCATGTCGTATCTGGCCGTACCCGCCCGTACCTTGCCTTGCTGCTGTTAGCCACGAGACGCGGTGGCGGGAGGAGGTGGGTAGGTCCGAATAGAAGAGCATCGGTGTTGGAGTCTCTGATCCGGTGGCGCAGGAACGTTTGAGCAGACTGGCTAGCCCGCCCGCAAAGACGACGCAGGTCTTTTTGCCGCAAAGGATTCGGACGCGCGTACCTGGGCTCGGGCGGTTAGCGGGTCAAGCCTTGACGCGGGTGCCGGCGGTCTCGGTACGGGCAGCCGCAGGCTGAGACGGGGAGGGACTTCCGGCCTCTGTAGCGGAGGCGCCAGATAAGACGGGCGCAGTCTTACGACATGAACTGAGTAGATGCATATCGTGCATAAGTCGCTCGCTGGGGTTGAGCCAACAGAACAATGTTGCCCGCCTTTTCTGATGACGAAACCTCGTCATTCCCTCGCCGCCGAGCACGACAGCTACGTGCAGGAGGGAGGACTTTGCGGAAGGACTTGGCAGCTGAGCTTGTGTTTGGATTTCTTTTTCCCTGTCATGGTATACAGCCGAGGGCGCAAGGCCAGCGTCCGCTCTGGCACATGCACAATGTGCGATGACGAGGAGCAGACATACAGGCGGTGATTGACTCTCTCTATACATATATACATACATACATACGTAGGTATTCAAAAAGTACCTGCCTCTATTTCCTTTTTTTTCTTCTCCCCGGTGCCACCACGGCGTCATATCCTTTTATGTCATAAGCGTGCAGCCAGGCTCGGCGGCCATCCTGTACCGGCTACGCATCGCCCGACTAACAGGTGAGGGACGCCGGCTGCTCGAGGCATGTGTAGGCGTGTTAGGTAGACATGTTAGGTAGATACAGCACGTTGAATTACGTTACCGCCCGACACTCGATATCCTGATCCTGGGCTTATTGCCTTGATACGTGCATATCTACACACACACACGCACACACACACACGCATGTACCCAGGTAGCATCGCTTTAGCCGCCTGTGGCTCTTGTTATTACGCAGACGCGTGCTGTAAAGGCACCGGCGGGGCGGACGTAAGGCTAGTCCTAGCAGCGCATAAGGGCGCCTGCTACTGAAGCTCACTACCCAGGCAGACATGCACGTGCTAAGGCGAGGCGGCTGTCCGTCCGTCCGCAGGCTCGACGACGGCCAAATGTGCGCAAAGGGCGGAGGGCACGTCTCTGCTGGGCCCCGGCCCTGGACCAATGTCCTGAGCGGTCGGCCGAATGACTGCCAGTGCATGACATTTGCAGGCGATGCTGGATATCGCCGCCGTCTGCATACTTGCATACATATGCATGTACGCCGTGTCGATTCATCAGAGTTGGGGCTATGGGGTCGTGGAGGGAGGCTGTCGGTTCGCGTGATGGCTGGGGTCGGTGTTTCGGCCCAAGACTGCGCCTCGACGGCCTCTGGCCCGCCGCAGTGGCCTCCCCACCCCTGCGTCGGCCAATCAGGCGGTGGCGATCAGACTTTTGTCTCTGCATTTCTTCGGGGTCCCGTTTTCAGTCAAACCTGTCCATCCCCCAATTCTCGCTGCCCCCCTCTCCAGCTGTCTGCCTCTGGCCCTACCGCCCCAAGCCTCCATCCCTCCCTCACTCCCTCCTCGGCCATCCGCCCCTCCGCCCCCTCCCTGTCCTTCGGCCGCCGCCTCTCCGCCTGTCTGGCTGCCTTCCCTCTGGCTCGAGCTCTCGGGCTGCGCGCGGGCGCCGTGCCGGTGTCGGACCGCCCCCGTCGCCTCGCCTGCCCGCTTGCTAAGGTACCTGGGCAGGTACCCAAGGTACCCAAGGTAGGGAGGTAGGCACCTGGCCAGGTAGCCGGCAGGTACCGGGTCGGCGGTGGGTTCCCCGCCGGCTCAGCAGGTACTACCCGGGCAGCAGGCAGTACCACCACACGCCAGGGGGCTGCTGGCGAGGTACCGCCCGTCCTGGCCACCACTCGCGCCGCCTCCACCCACTGCAGAGAGTGCCTAGCGCGCCCCGGTACGGCCAGTAGTACGGCCAGTAGTACGGCCAGTAGCACGGCCGGTACAGTCATCTTTCCCTCCCCCTCTGCAGGCAGTCTGGGACCGTGACTTTTAGACTTTTCGACTACCTCTCTCATCTCACCCAAACCTCACCCTCACCTTTGCCCGCCTCTGCCCTCGCCTACGTGAAACCGACGCAGCCGTGAAGCCGCCGCCAGCGCCCCCCTCCTCCTCGCCGCCTGCGACGCACAGCTCTCCGCTGCCTTGCCTCTCAGCCCTCTAGCCGCTGTCGGGCCACTCTGCCGAGGCGGGGGCCCGTCGTCAATAGGGGGCTGCCTCCTGCTGCCCGCCCGCCAGAGCCCGGTTGGGTCGTCGGCTCTCCCGTCTCTCGACGAGCGAAATCAATCGCCCGGCCTCACCCCCTCCTCCCCTCGCTCGTTTCCGGCGTCCTGGCCATCGCCGTCTGGTCCCCTTTCATCTCCAGGATGGTGACGGTCGCCCGTGCCTCTCCCAGATAAATGACATGGATGCGCAGAATGCCGCCGAGTCGACCCTGACGAGGCCTGCCCGCGCTTCTCCTCCCCAACGTCCCGACACGGATCGCAAGCCCAGGTCGCCGACGACCGTCAGGGTCTCGTCGCCTTCACGGGACTCGAGACCCAAGCCTCACCACGATGCCGCTGCCCATGCTGCCGAGCATGCCTCGTCGGCAGCTCGCCCCGACGACAATCACCCCGCCTGGGGAGACCGCGACTCCGACGCCGAGACCATCGTCTTGCCCGGCAAGCATGGCCACTCGCCCTCCAAGGCCCGCAAGGTGCGCCAGGAGGACAAGAGCGAGAGCGACGGTGATGCCGTTAGGACCAAGCCCAACCCCGACGACGCCGAACACAGGGCTGCCATCGCCTCTTCCGCCGCTTGTCCACCCGGCAACCACCACCCGGCCGACGGCGCAGGCAAGAAGCGCTTCTCCGCCTCGGCTGCCCTTGAACAGGACCGTCGTCCTCGCAACAAGGAGGCCGGCTCCAGCGGCTTGAGCTCGGCGCCGGCCTCCCCGCCCCATCACGCGCAGCATCAGCAGCAGCAACAACAGCAGCAGCAGCAGCAGACACAGCAAAATCTTCATCCCCACCACCATCCTCACCATCATCAACATCACCCGTCGCAGCCGCATCGTAGACGCCGCTCGGACGCCGCCCCCTCCTCCCCGTCCGACTTGGAGCAGCACAGCTACCAAAAGACAGCATCCAAAGCATCTCTTCGTGACAAGCTCAAGCCGGGCGAGCGGCTGCTGTCGCACAAGCGAAAAGCCCCCAAGATCGAGTCCGACGACGAGGCAGACGCTCGCAAGGCCCGACGCCAGCGCACCACGAGCGCCAATCTCGACGGCCCGCGACCGCCCAAGGAGGCCAGGTCGACGCCTGCCAAGCCCCCCCATGACTCCCGAACGCGATCCATCTCCCCCCAGCCGCGCCAGCACCGACGCTCCATCTCCACGCAGCTCCCCTCGCAGTCGTCGAACGGCCTGAACGCGAAGAAGAAACGCCTGCCGCCGCCCCTGCAACCCACTGACTACCACTCGGACGACTCTTCCGCCGGCGGAAGCCCTTATCCGCGCAGTTCCAAGTTGCGTAGCCTCGCGACGCCGGCCGCGGCCGACGCCAACACGTCACCGGCCAAGATGGCGCCTCACAAGAAGCACCTCGACGCGCATGGCCAGACGCTCCTGGCGCGGGCCTGCGCCCGGGGCGAATACGAGACCGCCAAGCAGAGGCTTGGCGAGCGGCCCGAAGACTTGAACGTGGCCGACTACGCCGGCAACACGCCGCTCCAAATCGCCGCCATTAACGGATGCGAGGACATCGTCAAGCTCCTCATCGACGCCGGATGCAATCTGGACTGTGTCAATTACGATAAGGACACTCCACTGCTCGACGCTGTCGACAACGGCCACCTCGGCGTCGTCAGGCTCCTCTTGGAGGCGGGCGTCAACCCTCGCAAGGCCAACGTCAACGGCGAGGAGCCTCTGGACCGCGTCAGCGAAGACACCGACCACGCCGAGGAAATCCGCGCCGCACTCATTGCCGCTCGCAAACGCGCCGGCGAGCGCCGGCGAACCTCCGAGGACCGCCAGTCCCACAATGACCATCACGAGGTGCGTGACTCGCACGCCCCGGACAGCCCTCGCCGCTCGCCGGCCGCGGCTGCGTCCATGTCCACCGGACGGCGAAGCGGAACCGTCCGGTCCACCAAGACGAGAAATGATCTGCTGTACATGCCCCTGGACGACAAGACCCTGCGCCAGGCTGCCGGCCGCGGCGACGAGGAGACGGTGGCACGTATTTTGCAGGTCAAGGAGGGCTACGACGACCCCGAATCCATGATTGCCGCGGCGCGCGGCGGCCACGACTTGGTCATCCAGTTACTCTTGGGCCTGGGCGGAGCAAACGCCGATCCTGCGCCCACCCCATCCCTCCCATCCGAGTTTGCCACACCCATACTGGCTGCCATCGGCCAGGAGAACATCAAGGTCATCGAGCTCCTCCTGGAGCAGCAAGGCTTCGATCCGACAAGGAGATACAAGGGGGAAACGTATTACGAAATCGCCAGACGCCGCCAGGGCACGAATTGGAAGGAAGAGGAACAGATGTTGAAGAACGCGTACGACGAGTTCAAACGCTCGCACAGAGACCCCATCAAGACCAAGTCGCCGGCTGCACGACGCGAGCGCGAAAGGGACCGGGAGGAGAAGCTGTCGAGGAAAGACGACCCGAAAGATCTGACCAGGGCCCACAAGCGAAACCAGTCCAGTCCTTCTCGAGAAGTTGAGGCAAGGAAGAAGAGCATGGGACCCAAGATCACCAGTCCGCGCGAAAAGAAGAGGCCCGACTCGCTCCTGAGCCGAGCCGACGACGAGTCTCATAAGCGAATGCTCGGGAGGGGCAAGAAGGACCCTTCCCATATTTCCGACCGCGAGATCTCTCCCGTCTTCTCCCACAAGCTCCAAAAGGCCAAGCGGACCGAGTCGGACATTACGGCCATGTCGTCTGAAGGCGAGGCGGCCAAACCCCGGAGAAAGCTCGTATCCAAGGGTGAGCTGAGCCGAGAGCGCGACCGGCAGAAACGCGCGCTCAAGGAGCCTTCGAGCCCCCGCGATTCGAGAAACGACGACGTGCCCGAGAAGGCCAAGCCGTCAGAGAAGTACCATGACAGAACCAAGGCCCTGAAGCGAGACGAATCGAAGGACCACTCTCCCGGCGACGGAGCGACCAAGAGACACCGGAACAGCGTGACGCCCGACCGTCCCAGCGATGGCGATAAGGAACACCCGGAGGGCCCGGTTAAGCGACGCCGGCTCGACAACGAGGCTCATCTGGAAAAGCGCGCGAATCGCCCTGCGTCTGTGGATGGGCGCCCTCGCAAATCCGCCTCATCTCGCGACGGGCCCACAAAGCATGCCGCTGCGGGAAGCAGGAAAGATCGCGAAGATAACCACAGGGATGGCCAAGACCAGCGAGGCCCATCGCACCACGGTGCCACACGGGTTAGCGGCAATAACGCGGTCGAGAAGTCTATCCACGTCAAGTCCGAAGACTTCGACGTACCCATGATAGACATCGGACAACCGGGGGATCAAGACCAACCAGATACTCCAGTTGTTGACCAGGAGGAAGAGGAGCGCTTGCGCAAGAGAGAAATGGCAGAACAAGAAGCAAAGAAAGAAGAAGTGCGGAAGCGACTGGAAGCCGAGGAGAAGAAGAAGAGATTGGAGGAAGAGGCTCGCAAGCGAGAGGAGGAGGAGAAGGCCCGCAAGGCTGAGGAAGCGAAGACCCGCAAGGCTGAGGAGGAGAAGGCCCGCAAGGCGGAAGAGGAGAAGGCGCGCAAGGCCGAGGAGGAGAAGGCGCGCAAGGCCGAGGAGGAGAAGGCGCGCAAGGCCGAGGAGGAGAAGGCGCGCAAGGCCGAGGAAGAGAGGAAGATGCGCGAGGAGGAGGAAGCCCGAAAGCGCCGGGAGGCGGAGCGCGAACGGCGCGAAGCCGAAGAGGCTGCCCGGCGCCAGGAGGAGGAGAGGAAGCGCCTCGAAGAGGAAAAGAGAAAGAAGGAAGCGGAACAAAAGAAGAAGGAGGAGGAGCAGAGGCGGCGCGAAGAGGAAGAGCGACTGCGCAAGGAACAGCTCGAACGCGAGGCCGCCGAGGAGGCCCGACGTCAGCGCGAGGAGGAAGAGCGCAAAGAACGGGAGCGGCGTGAGCGTGCTCATCGCGAGGAGCTCGAGAGAAAGCGCGCCGCCCGGGAGGCCGAGCTGAAGCGCCTCCGCGAGGAGCAAGAGCGGATTCGACTCGACAAGCTGCCGCCGCTCATGCGCTGGCTCGACCTGTGTCCCAACCCAAAGACGCCCGCCGTCGCCGACAAATTCAAGCGTATGCTCGGTCCGCGGTACGACACGATCCGCCAGGAAGCCAATGGCACGGCCGCGGGCCGCGAGCAATGGGTCCTCAACACACACGTTGCACTGCTCCTGGGCGAGAAGGATCTCGACCTGTCCAGATGTACGCCACTCACCAAACCAACCCCCGCCGTCGCGGCTGTCGAGAGCTGACTGGTCCTTTTTTTTTCTCTTCAGATACGGCCTGGGAACGAGCGCCAGTGACGAGCCTCGCGAAGCAGTCGCTCTGGCGAACCGAATGGGTGCGCTATGCTCTAGTGTCCGACAAGCTTTGGGACCTCGGACGGCAACTTCCCGGCTACTACGGCGACGAAGATCCGGCAGCCATGACTTTCGAGACAAAGCGGCGACTCAAGCAGGCAGCATGGGAGCGGTTCCTCGCCATGGACATGTTCTTCGTGAAGGTATGTGCAGACGTCGAGCGTCACGGCCAGCCGACTCGTCCAAGGCGCTGACAGGGCCTCGCAGGTGTCCGACCTCCTGTATACCGTGCCGAATATACCACACCTGAGGAATATCAAGCTCGCGGTCGAGTATCGCGAGCTGTTGGAGAGGGAGGAGGAACTGGTTGGGTGGAAGACCAAGCAGAAGTGGAAGAACGATCCGGGCGTTGAACGCTTCTACGGCTTCGCCCCTCGCAACAGGTATTTCATCAACGGCGTTTTCGTCGGAGAAGACGTTCCGACGCTCCACCAGACCAGCAAAACTCCCTTCCCCGAGGCGCGCGTGCCAAGGCGCGGCCTGCTGCGAGTTTTCCCAGACGACCCGGATTACGAGCGCCTCTGCCAGGAACAAGGCCTGGAACACCTGCTCGAGGGCCCTCACACGCCCTCCCTACCGAACGGGATCGACTCGTCCCCGACCAGTCAGACTACAGCTACACCGACAAAGCACCGGCTCGTCAACGGCGCATCCGGGCACTCGACGCACGCGGCGGCCGACAACGCGGCGACGACCAATGGGGCGACAACGAACGGCACGGACGGTCCTTAGGTAGGCTTTTGACGCCTCGACAAGGGACGGCCTCTGCGCGCTGCCGACCGCCGCTGCATCGCACCTGTGCAAGTCGAATGGGATGTGTTGAATTTCTTTTGTGCGGCAACGCCGTTGCTCTTTTAGCGGATCATCACCATTGCGTTTGGCTCGGGCGACCGAGACCTTGCTGGGTGCCTCGGTGCATGACGGACGGGGTTGGGTTGACTGGACTGCCGCCGGAATTCGGTGGGAAGCCTTGTTTGCTGCATTTGGATTGCCTGCGTCGCGAAGAAAGGGCCAAGCGACTGGTGAATGGCCGGCGGGATGCATGAGCTGGGGCGTTTTCCATGTCTTGAGAGATTTGTCGAGATACCTCTCGGCCGCTGCCGAGCCCAAATGAGACGAGACCAGTGACATGATGGTGAATTGGACGCCTTGAGCGCGTGCATCGTTCTGTGTCGAGGGCCGCAAGTGGCTCATTGGTGAGAGAGAAGCCTTAGTGAGCGTGAGGTAGTGAGCGTGAGGAGGCTAGCACTCTGTCCAGCCTCATAGGCTCAATCACCGTGATAAAGAAACTAGAGCGGAAACGTGCGACGCGCTGGCACGGGACCGCGAAGAAACCCAGACCCTGTTAGACACGGGTCGATTGAGCGGGCCGCCACGGGGGCTGCATCGTACAAGGTACGAACCCGTCCTATTGCAAATCTCGTGCTGCTCAAGTATCTCTCATGTATCTTGCATGGACTGCCTAACAGTCGGAAGCCGCCGTCATCGCTTACATCACCGCCGGGCTCGGGTCAAAATTATCGACCCCCACCAGCCACGATTGACCTTTCTCTACAACACACGAAAGCAGGCCAAAACGACGCCGGACAGCCAGCCCAAGACACGAGGAGAGGGGACAAAAAGACAGGTTGTGGGACAAGTCTCGTCGAAAATCAGGTCAAGATGTCGACTACGGTGGAAAAGGTAGGCCTCTTCCTTTATGGCCACCGGCTACGACACTGAGCGCACGACAAAGCTGACGGTTACGAATTGTATGTATGTAGATCAAAGAGATCGAGGCCGAGGTGCGTGCTGCGAGATGATCTTCCAAAGGAGACGACAGGACATTCAGTTGCGACAGAAATGTAGCGTATTCTAACGATGTGGTCGTTGGTATACGCATACAGATGGCCCGAACGCAAAAGAACAAGGCGACGTCCTTCCACCTGGGACAGCTCAAGGCCAAGCTTGCCAAGCTGAAGCGAGAGCTGCTGACTCCCAGCGGCGGCGGCGGCGGAGGCGGCGCGGGCTTCGACGTTGCGAGGACGGGTGTCGCCAGCATCGGCTTTATCGGCTTCCCATCCGTCGGCAAGAGTACACTGATGAGCAAGCTGACGGGGCAGCATTCGGAGGCAGCGGCATACGAGTTCACGACGTTGACGAGCGTGCCTGGGCAGGTGATATACAATGGTGAGCAGGCCGCCTCCAGCCATCGGGCGGAAGAACGTGGTTGATTCTAACGACTGCGTCCGAATTCAGGAGCCCCACTGCAGATAATTGACCTGCCCGGCATCATCGAGGGCGCCAAAGACGGTCGTGGCCGGGGCCGACAAGTGATTGCGGTGGCCAAAACATGCCATCTCATATTCATCGTGTTGGACGTGAACAAGCCGCTGACAGACAAGCGCGTCATCGAGTCGGAGCTGGAAGGGTTTGGAATCCGAATCAACAAGGAGCCGCCCAACATCACGTTCAAGAAGAAAGACAAGGGCGGGCTCAACATCACGAGCACCGTTCCGCTCTCACACATCGACCACGACGAGATCAAGGCTGTCATGAGCGAATACCGCATCAACTCGGCCGACATCACGATCCGCTGCGATGCGACAGTCGACGACCTGATAGATGTCCTCGAAGCTAAGAGCCGCAGGTGAGACTGCCTGCTCCACAAGGCCTCCCCCCCCCGTGTCAGCCCCGGTAAAAGAGGAAAGCCGAAGAGCAAAAAAGAAAAGAGAACAAAGGGGACGGGAAAGGAAAAGGAAAAAAAAAAAGACGACAATTGTCCAAGCACAGACGTTGCGGCTGACGCGTGATTCAGTTATATTCCCGTTGTGTACTGCCTCAACAAGATCGACGCAATCAGTATCGAGGAACTGGACCTGCTATATCGGATTCCCAACGCCGTACCTATCAGCTCGGAGCACGGCTGGAATATCGACGAGCTCATGGAATCCATGTGGGAGAAGCTCAACTTGAAACGCGTGTACACCAAGCCCAAGGGCAAACAACCCGACTACTCGGCGCCGGTCGTGCTACGGTCCAACCGGTGCACGGTCGAAGACTTCGTGGGTACCCGTTCTTCCAGACGCTAGGGCGCGTGCCGTGGGCTGACCCGGGCCTGCTTCCCGCGCAGTGCAACGCTATCCATCGCAGCATTGTGGAACAGTTCAAGACGGCGATTGTCTACGGCAAATCGGTCAAGCATCAGCCCCAGAGGGTCGGCTTGGCTCATGAGTTGGAAGACGAGGACGTCGGTGAGTATCTCTGCCGTCATCCCCCCCCCCTCCCCGTCTGTCTCGCTCAGCCCGAGGCGGCGCAGGAGGCGCGTGAACGCAAGGCGCCATGCATTACGGGAGCGGCTGCCGTGCGTTAAAACGCTTGTTGCGGGCGCCGTCGAGACAGGCTACTTCCCCTGCGTTCAGCTCGTCCGGACCCTAAGGAAGGCATCGAGGCGGCAGCGCTGATTCGTCGCAGTGACCATAGTCAAGCGATGATGAGCAAGTGTGGTGAACGAGGTGGGGGGGCGGGCTCGGGTCGGACTATTGGACGGAGGGCAGGCTGGCACATCGATGACGGCCCCCCTCCCTCGGTGGCGGCGCCCCGTTGCTGTCCATTCCAGGTGTCTGTACATGGCAGCCCGACCGTTAGCCGTGCCCGACGAACTCTGCCTCGGGCGCCCATGTCATGCTGCGGCTGCCGTCGACGGAATGGCGTCGCGGTCCATCTCCTAAGGGAAAGTCGCGGTCGAATTCGGCAAGCTGGCGCGGGAGGGGGGGCTGATGGCGGCATTTCGCCGATGGCAGAGTCGCACGAGGCGGAATGGCCGAGGCAAAAGGATGCGAGGAAATGCGACGACTGACGATCGACGGCAGAGATCCCGCCGTGACCCAGAGAGGAAGAGACGGGGCGGGCCCAGGACATGGGGGCCGGGATAAGGGGCGTGGCCGAGATTGTGGCGAGGGCTCGAGGACGGGGGTCCAGATCAAAGGGGACAGGAGGAGAGAGGAGGAGGACGGGGGCAGGAAGACGGCGATGGTCCATGGCGAGCGAGGGCCAGCAAGCAAGGCCACGCGGGGGCCGCCACCATCTACGATTCGTTGTTGTGCATAGCCGAGGGCTCCACGATCTGCAGTCGCCACTCGCTCCGTCGCCCGGCCGGAGGGACGGGTGAAGAAAGGGGCAGGAAAACGTGGATTCAGCAGGGAGACGGGACCGTCACGATTCGTAGAGCAGAATTGCATGCACGTTGGGCCTGCGTCCGTAGAGCATGTGTGCAGGTAGGTGGCATGTGGGCGAGCCGTGCACTCTCACCTGCTCACGTACATACATCATACATGGCGATACAGTATCAAGACTCTACCGCTCACACATCCATCTGGACGTACATGGATAATAAATAGTTGGATGCCTGTCTATACAGCTACGTACGTCTGTGCCGGGCTGCGGAGGAGGAGTGGCGGAGGAGGAGAGGCGGAGGAGGAGAGGCGGAGAGGCAGAGGGAGAGCGTGGGAGTGGTGGGAGGGAGAGGTTTGTCTTGCATGCAGGCGCTTATGGGACCAGGATGTCGACCTCTCGCGTCTGGGGGGAGCACGATTCGACGATTGTTTGGCTGGCCATTGCCACGCACCCCTTGGCCCCCTTCCTTTGTCGATGGAGCTAGCTATCAGCCTTTCAGAGCGTTTGTCTTGCCGCCGAGGCGGGAAGATCGCGGCAGCCTGTCGGACCGCCGGACGAGGAGGGCCATCTCTACCTCCTCCCCACCCCCCAACCCCCGCCCCCAGCCCTTGCTTCTCCCTCTCTTTTCCTCGTCTCTGTCTCTTCCTCTGGTTCCGTATGAGGAGATACGAGTGAGCGAGAGCAGAGGGCTTTCTCTCACGTGTACGGCGACAGGTTTGGTCCGGGCGGTGGAAATTGTACAGAGAGGGTGGAAAAGGAGAGAGGGGGGGGGCTGCGAGACGCGAGGGAGGAAGAAAGAAAAATGAGAATTGAGGCCTACGATGCGGTTTGTAGCACAGCGGATACGCGAATGAATGTACGAAGCAGCTTGGAGTACCTACGGCTTGTACTTTAGTGGATTATGAGTGCATGCACGCGCATCCGTACATACGTATGTTGTTGCATGTATGTATGTATCAGTCGGCAGCTGCTCTAGAAACATGGAGGGAGTCCGGAGGGCTGACATGAGGCGTCAGGCGCGGCGAGGCTGCTCGCTGCCGTGATACGGCATGAGGTGAGGCGGACGAGCTGGAAGGGAGAATGAAACATGGCTAGGAAATATCCGGGTACGAAGGCGGAGCGGCCGGAGGTTGGGGGGGAGAGGAGGATGAAGAATGGGAAGATGGGAGAGGGAAGAGAAAGGAGAGAGAGGAAGGTACAGGACGGGAAGAGGGAGGAGAGGCGAGGAAAAGGAGAGGCAGAGAGTATAAGCGAGGCGGAGGAGGAAACAAAGGCAAACCGAGGTGGTGTGAGGCCTGGCGTGGAAAAGGGGGGGTGCCGGGCTGCCAGGAGAAGCAGACGGCAAGGAGAGTCAAGGAGACAGGCGAGCGGTTGGGCGAAAGAGTTTTCCGGCCACAGCTCGAGGTAGGGGTGAATAGAGGATGCAGAATGTGTATGTAAGTCGCCGAACGTAGGCAGGCAGCTTATGGCTGCCGCAGCACGAGTGGATGACGGGCAGATAGGCCTGCCTACCTCATGTGCAATACGAAAAGTGTGCCTGTGTAAGTGCAGCGTCACCAAGGTTAGCCACGTCGGGGAAATACCTTAGCCTTGGGTCAGCGTGCCAAGCTCGTGTGCGAGGGTGAGATGGCCGGCAAGGACGTGTGTACATAGGCCTCGGGCCTCTAGCAGATATGAGGGTGTTGATGGTTCAAACTTCAGCCTATGCCGAGCTGCGGACGGCACGTCAGGGCGAGGGTGATAAGGTAAGGTAAGTCAGTAATTACAGCATCTTCCCTGTCGACGGCCGGGAGGGGATTATTAAGAAGCCGTTAGTCTACCATACACGGACGGGGGGGAAAGCTTGAATTGGAAAAAAAGAAGCATGGCGGCCGCTTCGGGATAGCCGGGCATGGCTCGATGAAGAAGCCTGCAAGGAAGAGAAAGGGGAGGCGGGCTGAAGGGAGCAACGGGCTCTCTTCCTATCGACCTTGACCTTGGCTCGGACCTTGACTCGGACCTTGACTCGGACCTTGACTCGCTCTTGCTTCCGAGTTCCGCTCGAACGACGGTCCTTGTCCGATTCAGTCGCGGGTAGAGCTGCTGTCCGATTTGGTGGGAGAGCTGCCCAGGTCCCACTCGGCTGTATGTCGACTTGGGCCAAGGCTGTACGACATGCATGGATGCTGTGCGCTCCATTAGGTAGGTAGGTAGTTGGGTAGTTCCTTCTCTCTGGGAAATGACGGACAGAAGGGACATTGATCACCTGCACCTGCCTCCCCGGCTCACCTACGAGACCAAGAGGGAAGGCAGGATGACGAGGAAGGGGGGGCCCGGAGCGTTGAGGCAGGAAGGGGGGGGAGGCCTTTCAAGGGTCGACAGACGACGACTGGAGGGGGGGCAAGGGGAGGCAATTTTTTTTTTCTTCTTCTTTGCATCCGACAGACACCACGACCAACTGGCACAAGGCGGCCTCGCATGCGGCCCAGACGCAGGTCCAGCATCTGTTCCTCACAGCGGCTTTGTGCGTGTGTGGGCAAGCCTCTGGCACGGCAAATGCAGTCATCGGCCCAGGGTTTGGCCTCGACTTTGGTCAGCGGGAGCTGTCGCAGCGGCGCGCTCCGGTATGGCCACCGACTACTAGTACTAACCCACCTGCCTATGCACGCAATTTGCATTGTGTCTACACACAGAGGCTGCTCTGATGTGAGTTGCGAGCATCTCGACGCACGTACGCATTCGCTTACCGGCATCGAGCGGGCAGGTCCAAGACATGGCACGATATCGACGAGAGGCAGAGGGCGAGCGACGGAGTCTGTCTCCCGCCCGGCCAGCCAGCCGCCCCGGGGCTTGATGACAGCCCATGACAAATGGCTGCTTTGCGCTGGTTCGGCGTCACATCACCATCCAATGGCCATGCGCGCTACGGCCTGGCTGCTTCTCGCCAGGAGGCACGGTTCGACGACCCCCCACCCCCCCCTTCTCTTCCTACGCCCCTCCCCCCTGGCTCTTCGTCCTCCGGGCGGCGCTACAGCTTGCGGTGGCGGCAGATCGATTCATCATCGCGCATCGTTGGCTGCCGTTGCGGGCTCAGCCCATGCCCTCCCTTCCCATCTCGGGCTCTCACTCTTGCTCCCCGTCCACTCGTCGACGGACGGAACCGCGCTCGACCCTGCCGACAAAGTCGAATGGACCGGCGTCGAGCACGAGGCCCACGCGGCCGGCCAGCCCTCGGAGTGTGCCTCGGAGCCCGCCTCGGAGCCCCTCGATTCTCTCGCGCGAATCCGCGCCACGGTCCCTTTGCCCATCCCCTTACTCGCCCGCCAATCGCACTCGGCCCTTCCACACGTCCACCGCGATCCCCAGGCATGGGCAACACTGCCGCCCAAGTGGCTGCCACTGTCCCAATGACTGCCCCCCATACTTACCTTCGACCGGGCCTCTGATGAGACAGGCAAGTGTGGAGCTAATCGGATACAGGCAATAGGCTACAACCCCATAGTATCCTGACGAAGTAATGATGGGACGAATGGCACCTAGACGACGGCGCCGGCAGGGGTCTGTACATATATTCGTACAGCTGGCCAACTGGATCCCCAGCCGGGGACCAAGCAAGCACGCCCGTCGTTTGATGCTTTCCAGAGCCTCCCCAGACCTGCCTCCGCTGCCGCTGCCGCCGCCGCCGCCGCCGCGAGCCGTAATACTGCCTCTGCTGTGTGCAACGGTGAGTACCACTACGTGCGTGCGCCCCGCGTCCGAGTGCTGACCCTCATTAAGCGATCGTCACTGGAGACAAGGAAAGGCCACGGCCCATCCCCCTTCCCGCCTCTACGGCACCTCGATGGAACGGACTGTTGCTGCCCAACGGCGACGCCTGCTCCGTCCGTGTTTCTCCTGTTCCCGGAGATTATTGTGAATAGTGAACGCTGTCATTGCCGCCGGCTGATAGGCCCAAGATCATTGTCCCTTGCTGATCGCGCCTGTCAAGTGTGGGACGATCCTTTAGCTTCTTCTGCCCGTGCCGCGTGGGAAAGCAAAAAAAAAAAAAATTAGAAAAAAAAGGGAAGAGGGCTCGCTCGTGTCGCGGAGGCAATGGAGCGAAGACGGCAAGGGCTATGGCGTCCTCCACTCACTACGACAATGGCCCGCCCCGACGTATACACGCAGCGCTATTGGCCAGGGGCCGGATCTCATTTTGCCTGCCGAGAGGTTGCAATTCAATCTCAGGAACCCCCAATTGAACCATGGGTCCAGCAGGCCCATCCTCGGGCCTTGCGGATCCGGGGATGCTGATTGTCGATGCTGCGCTCATTCAACGTCTGATGCAAACACTGAGCGGGGAGTGCCGGGATTTCCCCCTCGGCTCTGATGGGTCTGAAGTGGTTTTTGCCAGCTTGCAGAGTTTGTGTGCGCCTCTCGACTCCGGCAAACAGCATCCAAGACAGTGTCTTGGCCTCGCGGCTGCACCAAGCACGGAACTCATGCTTTTTTTCCTTCTTTTCGGGAACGGGTGGGAAACTGGCGCTTCCGATGCCCTTCCGCCCGCCAATCTTGTCGTCAGCAGAGGAGTCGGCAGACCTAAAGAGCCGGGAAGTCTCGGGACTGGCATTGCTCACGGCTCGACAATACCATTCGAGCTGGGTTGACGTTGTCGACTACTCTCGAGGACTCGATCCGCTCCGTCATCTATTTTGCTCCTCCACACCAGGCACGTACGTTTAACTTTCGACGCCCTGTCCTACCTCGGCATTGCTGCTTCCAGGGGGGAGGATGACTTTGTCGATACCGGGGGGCGTGTGGGAGGGGAGGGGACAGCAGTAATTAAATATGCGCGGCACGGGGAGCGAACGACGGCAGCACATCTCTTTGAGCCCAACGACCCCGGATGACTCCTTGTCTTGTCTGCACATGCGCTGAGCTCGAGTCTGGCCGCCCCTCCCCCCCCCCTCATTCTCATCAGCCTCCCTCAGCCTCCCTCTCCCTCCCTCTCCGTGCCCCCCGTGCCTCTCACAATCCCCATCTCTGCCCACTTTGATTCCTCTGGCCCAGCTTTTTGGTCTAGATATGCTCTGTCCTGGTGGGGACGAAAACACATAGCTGAGAGACGGTAGATAGATACCGTTGGAGGGCTCACCTTCTCTGCACCATACTCTGGCGCGAGGTCGCCGTCCTGGAACAGGACAAGAGAGGGCTTGCAGGGGAGCCCCTCCCCCCTGTCGTCGCCGCAACAGGTCTTCCGCCACTTTATAGATGCTTCTCGCTTACTTACTCACTGCTTACCTCGCTGAGGTTTCGGCCAGATTCGATCTCGCTTGCAACGCCGGGGACTACAAGGAGCTGCCTCCTGGCATCATCTGCAACTCAGGCTACGTTATCGACTGTGGGTCGCTTGTAGGTGGGCTTGGCCGGGGATCGTCGCCTTGTTCCGGAGCCAACGATCCCGCGGAGTCGACGATGCTCGATCTAGGGTGACTGACCTTGCATCTCAAAAACACATCCCGCCAGACCAACTCTGAAAGCTGGGGCCTAGACCGGAGCTTTGGCTTTGACCTTGCGCGCCAAGAGCCGTGCAGAGCGTTACGGCGAAATCCTGCTGTGGGCTAGTCGACGGGAGGACCACATAAGCCCGTTACTCGGGATCTCATGCGGACATGGAAACTTGCTGGCACAGATGGACGTTGCTTCGGACTCGCCTTTGTCTTTGGCCTCGAAGCGGACCGGTGGACGAGCACAGCAGCAGAGGCCAGACCCCTGCCCGGTCGGTCGGACGGTGGACCAGGAAGGGGTGCGTGTGACCTTGGCTCAAAGATGACCGACCCGGCCCTGCACTTTATCCTGTGGATAGACCAACGAGGAGAGCAAACAAGAACCTACTTGGTACCAGCTGGCAATCGCACGCCACGCCTCTCTGACCGAGCGAGCGAGATTTTTTGTCGTTGAAGTGCCACATCGACAGTGCAATACTCAAATGACCAAGCAAGCGGCATTACGGCTGTGTCCCTCCCCCCTCCCTCTCCCCAACCCCCTCCCTTCCCCCCTCCCCCCCCCCCACCCCCCCCCTCCCCCCCCCTCCCCCACCCCCCCCCCCCC